>CAKNWU010315570.1:0-28775 GCA_932072015.1 Andricus quercustozae
CGGCCACCCTGAAAGCGAAAAAGTTATTTTTCATATTTTTGTCAATTAAAGCAAATAAAGAAATAATTCAAAACAGGTATTTTTTAATTCCGATAAACATTCAGTACATAGTAACAATAACCAAATAAATTTGAATTTGAAACATCAACACGAAAGCATATTTAACAAAAATCCAAAAGCTTAAATATACTACTTATTTTTATTCAAGGGTATTAAAAAGTTGATAGTGTCTGGAGGTAGGCAGTTTCTTTTTGCTGCTATGGCCGAGCGATCTGCAGAAAACTTAGTAATGGATTTCGCTGATGACGAGTGTACGGCCAAAAATGTTTTGGCTAATTTAGCCATGGAAATGTACATAAATTCGTGATTTTTCCACCATTCTAGAGGATTCACGTTGTATTTGATTTTTATTTCAGCTAAATACATATGATACTGCATTTGGGGAATCTTATTATTCGATGTATTGTTAGGGAGGAAGTCAATGGCTGCTTTTTTACTATTTGAACTGCCCGCTTCGCCAGTTGATATATCTGCAACCATTTTTTGAATATTTCGGAAAATTGGTTGTCTCCATTCATCGGGTAAATTCAGCAAGTGATAACTTCTTATGCCTACGATCAAAGAATGTGGCAATTTGATGAACAGAAACTGAATTTAATTTATCATTATCTATTTTAAAAGACAATCTTAGTTTGTTTGCAACTTTTTCCTTCATTAATTAAGAGCTTTATCATCTGATACTTCAATTATCAAGTGTATCCTTAAGAGGTCTCCAATGATTGGTCGAACCGCAGAAATTGTAATACCTGAATGAGTGCCTTATTTCTAAAATTATACCAATATATAAATTTAGAATCCTTTTTCTATTTATTACATTCCAATGTACCTTTAAATTCTGTTTCTAATTTCCTATCTTTATTTTGCGTACATAAATTCGTATTTGTTTTACGGGAGAAGAGAAAAACCCACATTTCTTTCGCATGTGGTTAATATTTTGTAATTCTGGTAACCACAAAATCTTTTTCTCGTAATCCATTTTTGAACCTAATCTTTCTATCATATCCGTTCCTATTATTTCTATCGATGTCAAATCTGGTACTAGCCGGAATAATAAGTATTTCTCTTTATGACCTACTTTAATTGGAATTATAACCTGTCCTATAATTTTTAATTTTTGTCCATTTGCGGCCAATAATGTATCGTTTTTCGATTCTTTAATTTCATAATCTACGTCTTTGATAGTTTTTATAAATTTTTCACCTATGAATAGGTGATAGCCACCGTTTGCGTTTCCCTGATCTACCCTATACCAACAATCACGTCGAAAGTGGACTACTTTCCCGCAAATGTAGCATGTTATTGGTTCTTGCGATCTATAGTTTAAATTTCGGTTTCCTCAAATTGCATTATGATTTTCCTGTCCCTTACTATCTTTTTTATCTTCTGACTTATTTTTATTTTCTTCAGCGTTAGTTAAACTATCATTATTATGTATAAATTTCTGATTTTGTGGGTATCTTTAAGTATTTGTAAAATTTGAACTATTATTTTGAAATGTTAGGTTAAAAATTTTTGATTTGCGTTTGTAAATCTATTGCCTGGAATTGTGGTCTGTTTTGTTGGTTTTGATACCTCAGTCTAAACATTCTTTGTTGATTTTGATAATAATTTTGTTTTTGATACTCTACATTGATCCTCGTTTTTAAATTTATTTTGGTTATCCTCATTTCCTGTATCTTTTATGTTTTTATAATTTTTACTATTATCTTGATCTAAAATGTTTAGTTGTTAAACTCTAATTTCAGACTTTGCCAATTCCGTTTCGCGACATTAATTTTGCGAATAGTTGTTTAATTTCTGATGTAAAAGCGTGAATATCTTGTTCTTTTTTTTATTACAGAATTTTATTTTATTTTTTATTATTTCCGTATATCTTTTATTTATATGTATATGCGTCTTTAAAATCTCAAATAAGTTGGTCCAAATTTTGCCAATTCCCCCTAATAACTTGAAACCAACTAAAAGCTTATTCTTCAAAAACGGCATCTAAATTTTCTAAAATATCCTTCTTGTTAATTGTATAATCATTTTTGAACCTAATCCAATTATTCAAAAAAAAAGTTGGACTATTTTCTGCATGGTTTTTAAATTTTACGGGCCAGTTTCATATTATTTAAAATGGGGTTTGAATCATTCCAAATGGAAAAAGGGTTGTTATATTTTCATGAGCATTATTTGCTATCATCTCCTCTCTTTCCCTATCGGTTTCTCTGCTTCTATCCATTCTATCTTGTATTTCTGTTTCGACTTGAGGGATATTTGATTTTCGTATAAGTGATTGCCTTTGCCCCGGACTCGGTATCGAGTATCCTTATCCGTGAATGCTGCGTCTAATATTTGTTATTCTTTTTTTTTTCTTATTACTTTGCTTGACTACATTTTATGTTGTGTTTAAAATTCCATCCATTTTCTCATTTAAATTTTTTATTTCTTCTGAAAGTTCTTTTATTTTAATTTTTGCGCTTTTCTTCTCTTAAAAATTAATTAATTCTTGTCCACCATTAAAAAATACATTATTACTTTATAAAAACGAGTCGATTTCAAAAGTTCTATTGTTGATTTTCGCGTTTTCTTTTTCCTACCTTTCTATATCTATTCGTAGTCTTTCGCGACCTATTCTTGCTTTCCCTGCTCGTTTTCTATTTATTCTTTTTTTTATATTTTATGAGAGTTTCTTCCATTTCTAGATTACTTAGTTCTAAACGTCTTTTGTCTCTTTATAGCCTTTCGAGTTCTTTTCTCTTTGCCGCGATGTCATTATTATTATAATTTTTATCCTTCCCGATCTAAGATTCACTAGATTTTTCCTATTAGTTTATTTTCTTTTTAATCTATACGGCCTAGCTTATGGGGTTCTAAGGCTGTAGTATTCACTGAGGACGGGAAAGCTTGGGGTTGTTTGGGTTACGTCACTCCAACGGTGATTTCGCGCGCGAAGTTCTGTGATGGACGCCGCTTTTCTTCTACTTCATGCATTTTCTTCAAAAGTTTTTTCGTTCATTCCTTGGTTTTTTATTTTTCCAAAATTAATTTTCATTATGGATACATCGAAATCACCAATAGCATTGGTTAATGATTTTCCATTATTATTTACTTCACGTCAGCCACTATTCTCTGCATAACGTGACATTCTATGATTTAAACATATGTAACTTTTCACAAGACTGGTCATGTCTGTACGAATCTTCCATGTATACGTGTACTGAATTTTTGTTAGGTAGATGATAATAAAATTCGAATTTTTTCACTGTTAATAAAGGTCGATGAGGGGTATGGCTGCTGCACACGTACTTTATACTGAGGTATAGATGCGCAAATAATGATGGAATTGTAATGTTGAAAATTTCTTCTTTAATAATAAGAAATTAAGCTTTGATATACACACAAATATACGTGGCACTGAAGAACTGTAGTCAAAGCCAACATTTTTATTAGCAAAAATAACCATTATCTTCATGCTTGTATGCGTAGTCTGATTTTTATAATTTCTATATGAAAATAAACCAAATATCAGTCTAGATCACCTATTCACACTTGCATATGATCTATTGTCTTGGCAATTATGACCACACATGTATCTATTATAATGTTGATACCTCTCATGATTCTATTTTACATTTACAACTACTAGATACTTAAAGATATCTGCAAGAGGACATAGATTACCGGAGATATGGAAATAACTCATTGTATTGTAAATCCTTTTAGATGCAACATAATGACTACCAGAATTGTTTTTATCAATAAGGTGAACAATAGCTAATTCCTTTTTAAAAGGTACACTTTGTGGTAATTCATTTTGCATGAAAGGCGACGAAAATGTGAAACTTTTAAAGATCTCACGAATTTAAGTTAGTTTGCAGATTTAATGACAGTTTGCGCATTATTACTTGGTACCATAGATACCAATGCAAATTTTTCTGTATACATCTATCAAGGCTCTTGTGGTTTGGAACACACCTTAAATTCCAGATCCTCTCAAAAGAGGCTAATGACTTCCCAAGTAAGAGGCTCCAGTTCGACGTGAAAATTGCTTAAAAGTCACTAGTCGACTTTGAGAGACTCAAGAAAGAGTTAGCGATCTCCTTGAAAAGACGCTGTATGTAGAGGGGACTATCACTCGATTGTCGCTTGTCGATTTAGATTTATACACACACACAAACATACACTTCCCTTACACACCAAGACAGTGCGCCGAATGTTTGTATCCAACTTATCACCACAGAAGGACTGTTTTGTCCACACTGGACTGAGTAGGGAGACTGCTCGATGGCATAGTCTCTAATTATAATTCGAGAACGATTTCTCAAGCAACTACTGACAAAACGTTAATACAACGTATCATCACTGGTGACAAGACGTGAGTTTATTGCAAAAACAGCGCCAAAGTCGATCGAAACAGCGTCGATTGTCACAGTGTGGTGCAATCAGAATTTCTTTTGGAGGACGGAAAAGTTATATAAATTACTAATGAAGCGATTGAGAGAACAGCTTCATAAGAAAAGGCCCGATTTGTGGAAAGACAGCTCATGGATCTTGCATCCCGATAACCGACCAGCACATACATCGCATCTTGTACGTGACATTTGACCAACCACTCCACTAAAATCGTACCTGCGATTATATCGTCTTTTCAGAACTCACTTTCGTGCTTCGCGGGTGGCGTTCTGAGGTAAATGAGGCAGTAAAAGAGAACTGACTGGAGAAACTAAATGCCATACTAAAATCTGCATATGAAAAGTGCTTTGAAGATTGGACTAAGCATTTCTATGTTCGTGTTGTATTGCCCAACTCCGGATACCTTTTGAGCAGAAGGTAAACCTGACATTTGTAGCTTTTTATTCAGTCCTAGTCAAGATGTAGTTTGGAACGTAACCTATAAAACTATCTATCGACAATTTCGATTCGTAGTGTACATACGAGCAATATTTTGTGGACCTTCGAACTGTGAAAACACAAAGTTCTTTGTTGGCTATATTAATACACCCTAATGGATTGAGATTTAAAAATGTTTATGTTGACTCTAAATCTTTAAATCTACCAAAATATAAGTTTTTAGAAATGCAATGGAGACTACTGTCCAAAAATCATAGGTCTAGAAAATTTTGCACTTCTTGTTTTGGACAATTGACTTCATCTCTCTTGGAGCATTCAACAGGACGTGGTCACGGCCAATGATAGTAAAGCACTCTTATGGCGGCATTATGCCTGTTGAGATATGTCGTTTCCGCGTCAGTGGAACACCTGGACACTGCGTCTTCTAAGTATTCAGCGTGTGTATGACACGCTCTGCACCCATTGATGGGTACTTCTTGACGTAATATGCGGCCACGGTATACAAATGTGGAAATAACACCGTCCTGGCATGCAATAATGAAACCCTCCGTATCCCTTAATAAGTTCTCGAGTAGCTGTTGGCGGAATTTTTTAACGTCTGCTTTCTTTATTTGGTCCTTAAGCAGTGAGGCATCTTGATGCAGTGATGCACTTTCGTTACGTCTGATGATGAAATTTCAGCCAAGGGTCTCGGCCGCCTGCTTCGCGGCTTTGTGAAGCCACGATCATTTGCCAATCATATCGTGTTTCGTGGCTATTTTTAAGAGAGGACCTCTTTCATTCGCAACAATTTAAGCTGTGACCAGAACAATTCGGATATGAAGACATTAGAGATTCAGAAGTCTGGACTCCCCTTGACGGCGTATGAGTTATAATTGCGGAACGGACGAATTGATATGCAAAATTTTCTGCATAGGCATGATCTTACGCGTGGCGATATCAAGTACCGTAAGCTCGTCCTTCGTCTACCGAACTACCCCAAATAAGTAGATTAGAACCGGGTCGGCAAGCATGTTAGTCGCAGATACCTTGTTCAACGTCGGCAGATTTGAAGACCAAATCTGTCGAAGAAGATGCTTGTATCTGCTTCAGAAAGACTCCTTCACTGATGTTGGTCCTGAATGTGGCTTGAAGGCACATCAAGGTATGTATAGGTCTCTCAAGTGTCAAGATATCTAATAAAACTTATATCCACAAGATCAGGGTCCCCGGGAACGCCAGTAATCTTTCCTCGCTTCAGAATAGTCTTGGCACACTTTTCCAATCCAAAGTCCATATTAATCTTTCCCGTGTACCCTTCGACCAAGGCTTGTTAGCTTCAGTTTTTTATTCTCTTCTATTTGAACTGAAAAGATTCATGAAAAAAAAATTCTAAACATCTTTTTTAGCAAGCTGAAATGATTTTTACATGTTGAAAACAGCACATTTTTTCAAACTTGAAAAAAATTTGTAATTTCGCAATTTTTTCGGGTTTTTTTTTAGTTCACATGGAAGAAAAATATATGAACCAGATCAAGAACGTGACGTGGTATTTCGTATCACATCCAAAACAATTAATTTACGCGGTTTCTAACTTGCAAAAGCTAAAATAAGAACCTAGAACGAATACCTTGTCGAGCATGAAATCCAAACAATAACTGTCATCTGACCGGAGCTTCGAGTGTAAGCGAATCCTTTTCTGAATCGTCGCCAGACTGGGGGTCATTATTTAAATTTAGAAGGTCGAAGTTAATTTCGTGGAATTTTTTGTTGTGTTTATCTCCCTCGGCAGCCACAACTCACAGATACTCTAACTACAAATTGATTAAGAATTCGTGGACCGACTTTCTGCACTCTTAGTGGCACTTAGCGTTAACGCACACACTTACTCACGTCCGTATACCATTTAGAGATTCCTTTTGGTGTCAGTGGTGAATTATATTGGCGCGAACTGTAGTTAAACTCGCCACTGACCACAAGCAAGCTATAATATTGACATGAGATAAAGTACTGATTTACTGTAGGTCTCATTACGGTAATAAATTTTACCTGTAATAGGGGGCGTGTTGTAAATTCGCGCTCTGAAGTAATTGAAATCAATTGTGATATTTAATGAAAAAAAGATATTAAGCCCTGGATGTTAAACGGATTTGAGAGATTATTAAGATTAAAAATATTAACTCGGTGTAAAGATTATTTATTGTTATTATTCGGGACATCACACAGTGGGGAAAAAGCCCAAAAACATGGTCAAAATATGAAGGTTTGACTCTATCTCCACTAAAATAGAGACTTAAGGATTTTTGGGGTCGTTAATTGCGAATTTGATATCTATTTCTTCAAAAACAAAGCGGCGGATCCAATACGGCGGACATTTTTCCAAAAAAATTTCTTATGTCGCTTAAATTTGTCATTATGGGGTTTATGAGGTCGCTGACTACGAATTTAATATTAATTTTTCAAAAAAGGAAAGAACGGATCCAATATGTTGGCCATTTTTTCAAAATAATTTCTGATAACGCTTAAATTTGACATTATAGGGGCTTTTTTGCATGTTTTCTTTCTATTACGAAAAGTTCCATAAAAGCGAAAGCTGCAGATAACTGCGGATGAAATTCACATATTGCTTTATTGGCTGCATAGTAAAAGTTTTGCAATTTAAAAATCAACCGGATCGAGCAAGACTTTTTACTAAGCACTTTTTTAATTAATGGTTTCTTCTACCATCATTATCATTATTTAGTATCTCCTTCCAGATTTGAATCCATTTTTCCGAGTCCGGATAAGCCAATTCATTGACAAACACTGCACGTTCGAAAAAAAAACACTTTTTTGAGTATAGATTTTTGTTCACTTTAACGTTTACTGCACACGGTGTGCTTGAAGACTGAAAAAGTTTGGCTAAAATGGATCCAAAATCTGCTAGCGCAAAAAGTTTCTATATCGTTTGCACATTAAAAATCAGCTGAATTTAAAATCCTAGCTGCTACCTTTCGCGAGTTATGGGCATTTTTAGATTTTCACATAACAACCTGTACTAAAAAGCTTGCGTAATCGAGTTTATGAAGTAGAACGCTTTTTTAAGTTTACCGTTTTTAAAAAATATATCGAAAATTAGTTTGTGTTACTGATTTTTTACATTTGGAAAATTTAGTTACCACTTTTAGCCAAGCCCAGGACCAACAACAAGGACGTAGTGGCTGAATGGTCCCATTTTGTATTTTTTTGTTTTTAACTTTTTTTACATTTTTTGTATTTTTTATATATTATATATTGAATGGTATATATTTAGAAATAAAAATTAGTAAATAGTGTTTAAATGATAAGTGAAGTAAATAAAATTATATTACTGCATTTAATACCTGTAAGGAGTATGATTTGTGCTGTATACATGTTACCTTGTAACGTGCCCAGAATTTTAAAAAATTACGATGTATAGATTGTCCGATTTTCTCTGACCAATACCCTAATCCATTATTTTTTTCTATGAAACGTAAACTTTCTTTTACGTGAGTAAGAATAAAGTGCTTTTCAGGGCTTTATCTAATTCATTGATTTAAGCAACAGGTAAAAATCTAACTTTTCCAGAGGTAAAACAACAATGAACAATCTTATTCATTGCTTTATAAGCAGTAACATAGGGAATAATTTTGAAAATTCCTACCACTTTATATATTTCCGGATCTATTAGTTTGTCAACTTCTTTTAATAGCGTTCTACAAGCATTTTAGAAAACACTTATTTAAATTTATCTAGACTATTAAATATATAATTTATTATATATAACATTCAATATATAAAAACCCCAACAAATGTCAAAAAGAAAAAAAAACACAAAATGGGACCATTCAGGGAAAATTAAAATCATTTATAACCCTAAGGCTACACAAAGCGAGCATGATAGCTTAGGCTCAGAAGGTGCGGCTGCACTTCTCAGCAAGAACACGGACTCGAATAATGTCACATGTGCGCCCATTGTTAAAAATAAAGCCCAAACGGTACCCCAAAATATGGAGTCATTCCGAAATAATTAATTGATCAATAGGTCGAGGTAGGGGCTTCGCATGAAAAAACACGGAAACCCCAACAACAACAAACAAAAGGTCAGACAGATCATGTTGACTGAAACAATATCTACCGAACCAACTCAAACTAAAAACAACCAAACTCCATCCAACGAAATCACACAAATTCCAAATAGAACTTTTGACTCGACAAACAATACCTTTTTCTAGGATAACGAAGATTTATCGACAATAGGCGCGTCAGATCGAAGAAATAATTTAAGACAATTAAATAACGAAACTTTCAAACGCGATTTGTTCTTAGATAATAACACAAATTTAATTTTAGAATCGGATGCACTTTTAATAAGCCCAGAATATAATGAATTTATGAACTAGCAAAAGGAAATATTTTGTAAAAAAAGAGAAGAAAGATTGAGCAATTTAAGGTTCAGATTAGATCCTTTGACTCATAGTTCTTTTGCAAATATAACAAGAAGAATAAATAAAAAATTCTTGGAAAATACTACCAGATTTTTTCGAAGATTTAAAAAATAATTATATTGATGACAGATTCTCAAAAGAAAGTAGACGGAAAATTATGTTTTGCAATCAAAAAAGGACTCAAGGCATTCACTCATACCTAACAGATATTTGGAAACCATTTACTAAATTATATCCGAGAAAAAGTCGCGAATGGGAATTACGTGAGGCTTATGAGAATCTTAGAATTAAATTCAAAATGTATATTAAAAAACACTAATTCGAAAATTTTTAGCAGTTAGAAGATTTAGGTAAAGAATGGGTAACCGAGCTATCCAATTCAAAAATTCGAGGGCAAGTCTTACAAATAACTAATTCTAAAATTGAGGATGAAAACGAACAAAAGCGTCATTGCAGTAAAGCGGATAAAAATAATTTCGAGAACAATAAAGAAGAAAAGAGAGAAAATAAAAATAGTGAAACTGATAACAGAAAGAAACCAAAACCAACATAAGCAGAGGAAAAGACCATACAAAAGTAGATTTCCATTTTTATCATAAAATGGATCAATAAAATGATGAAGCTAAATTTCAAAACAATAAACTAAGATATCCATTCAACTCCAAAAACCAAGTTCAAATCAAGGTCAAAGTAACCCAATGATTCAATTCCTCACAGATAAAGCAGAAAATAATAACAAAACAAAATTTCCAAAAATCAAATTACGGAAATAAAATTCAAAAATCGGGTAACACTACTAACAGGGCCTCACAAAACAAAACAAGTCCTAACTTGGACAAAAACAGGACTCAAATACAAAAACGCATGAGAACACAAATAATTGAAACTGTTATCATTGCTATATAGCCGGCCATTTTAAAAGAGAATGTCCATATTATGCATACAACTCTTTCCTTCCTCGAAAGAGGATCTTAACATCCTTGTGAAGGCTATGAATAGGTACTCTGAAGCGATGGGCATGAGCTTTGGACTGGACAAGTGTGCCTGAGTCCACCTACACCAAGGACGTCTAGAAACTACACCATCAAGTGACGATCGGCATGTTCAACTTATAGGCGGAAATAACATTCAACATCTTGGTAATGGAGAAACATATACATATCTTGGAATACCGCAAGCGGAAACCCAAGATGTGCGTGTGTTAAAAACGTCCCTTGTAAAAAGATCCAGGTGACCAATATGCTGGCCGTTCCTATACTGCTCTACACATTTGGCGCAGTAAAATGGAACGTCGATGAGTTGAAGCAACTTGACCGAAGCACACGCAAGATGATTGCAATCCATCAAAGTCATCATCCTAGATCTTCCGCAGGCTTGCTAAGTTTGGAGTGTCTTCATCGATGGTCAGATGATCTAATAATACCTCGGTCAGTAAATTGTATAGGAGATTATTTAGTTAATTGATAATCACGGGTGCTCTTCGATAGATCCTTTGCCCGACAGGCACGGTTTCTTCAGAATTTCTCCAGTATTCACTAAATTGGATTAGATAACATGTCTATTATGGCAGTTTGTGGTAACTTATCGGCACAAACCCCTTACAATGAGTGAGAACGACCGTCAACAATTAGATTCAAATTTTGATTTCATCTATATCCAATATGCATTTAAGTTTAATGCATCATTTATTGAGTGATACCACCTGAAAATCGAAGATATTCAGATCATATTTAAATTTTTACATATTTTAGTACAATAGACTCTCATAAAGCACCCGGTGCTCGGAACTGAGCCCTTCACTTAGCGCCGGTATGTTTAGGCGACGCCCCTAGAGGCCCAGATTTTCAAATTTTCGCTATGCACGCCGAGATTCAAGTGTTAATAACTCAGCCATTTAATGATGCCTTGGAAACTGCACGGTACTACGCGACTAGGGCTGCAATTAGAAGGACTTTGTATTTCAAGAACTGATTCTATTTTGTTTGGTTTTGTTTTGTATTCGATGGATTGTTGGCAACTACGAGGTATTTGGAGGGACATCTGGAACACGGGTCTTCAGCGAGAGGAAATTTGGGCATTTATACTCCCGAGCCACATGTCTCGTTTTCACCACCAGGAAGCTCTACTCAGCTGTAAGAGTTCGGTACGTGGTTACTCTTGTGTCACAAAATGGGCACTTCACTACCGGGCTAATACGCACTACCAGGGTCCTGTTGGGTTGACTGAGTTTAGAAATTATTTCATTTTTAATAAACATACTTATGACCCTCCGGAAGAAAAAGTATTTGCTCTACATTTTGAACCCAAAATGATATGTAAAATATTGATTTGTTACAGAAAAATATTCATTTATTAATAATTACATCATGAATCATACCTTAAGTATTCATAGAGAAAAGCATGACATGGTGTAAAACACACATTCATAAAAACATACAGCACATTATTATATTTTAATATCTCCTCTTAATGAAAGAATGAAATCCGGAACTTTGGAGTGGCTTCAAAAGACCCAGGGATACTCGACGTAGTTAAGGTTCTGAGCTACAGAAATATTCGAAATTTCCAGCTGAAATTGAGGCAACCAATCAAAGCTTCGATGAGTACGTCGCTCCTCAAAAAAAATCTTTGTCGAGTTGCCGACTGGACTCAAGGATTATGCTGAAACACTCTAAAAATCCAAATTTGACTTCTCCGTCTGGCGTGGAACTCTACAATACTTCTTTTGAGAAGTTTTTATTCTCAATTCTCCGGCATAACTAGTGGGACCTCTTTAGCTTAGGCCCGGGTTATTACTGCTGGGGCTACTGGAACCAAAAAAGATCTTTTGGAGAGTAGAAAGGATAATTAACTATCGAATAATCTACTTTTGGTGGGCCAATATGTTAAATATGGAGAATTAAATAAACTACTTGGTAGCTAGCACCCTACGTAGCCAGCAATGAGGTGCGCTACGTCAGACGAACCCCCGTCGCACCAACTCCACCAATTACCGTCAAATCCACGAGGAGGAGAAAGCGAGTGAAGGAACGAGCCGAGAACATGCTGAGAATCGTCCTCTTTCCGTTGGTGTTCCCGAGGTGATCAGTCACGTATAAAATAGTTTCCGCTTTTGATACTTTCGAAGACCGCCATTTTTGTTGTTTTGCGGATTTTGACGTAGTTTTTGCAATTTTGCTGCAGCGATTTTGTGTTTTTAGGGTTTTGAGCTTCCTTTGGAAAAATTTTAGTGGCACGTGGTCGAGCTGCGGTTTAATGACTAGCCCTACTCATAGATTCTAATAAGTTCACTGATTCATTTTGTGGTTATGCTCTTAACTGATTTTGATGATCTCTGTTCTCTCTATTTTATTGATTTTTGTATGGTTATGTTCTTTGGGTGATTTCCCTTTTAAGGGTACCTTTCTGTATGTTGTATTGAGACCATATCCGTGCCATTATGATCCTACCGTAACTTTTGAGTATCCCTTGTGACTACCCTTTTGAGTAAATACGACTACACCCTATAATTGTGGCCCCAATTTGGATTTTTATTTAATCTGACTCTTGAACTATGACCACACCCATTAATTATGGACCTACCCTAAATTGTGACTATCCTTTTGATTACCCCTTTTTAGCTAACCCTTTTTGTAATTGCAACTAAAAACCATAATCATGACCCCAATTTACATTTTGACTACCCTTTTGATTACCACCTTTTGGCTGCCCTTTCTCCTCAGTAATTACGAATACTCCGATAATGGTGACCCGCATTTAGATTGTGATTACCCCTTTTCGATTACCCTTTTGGACTGCCTCTTTGATTACATTTTGTAACCTCAGATTAATTTATATACGTCTAGAATGTAGAATTGGAATTTAAGATAGATAAACTTAGTTTTAGAAGAAAAATTTCGTGGACTATCCCAACGGAGGAGCCTAATCTCCAATAGATTATTCAGGTTATGTTAGAGATTTTAGCTAGAGTTAATTTGTGACCATTGAGAATTCTTTATGAAGAAGATAATGCGATCTATTGTAGAACTGTCTTGTTATTTAATCGAGTAGTTAGGAAAATGCTACCAGGAAGATTAATTAAAAAATTAATTGGTAATTATTATAATGAATTTTAAGAGTTATTATTTGTAGAGTTCTGGAATCTTTTCATTTACTATCGAAATGTATTTGCAGTTGATTTTGGGTATTCTGCGTATATGGAGTTTTTGTGATTTTGTCGATATTGAATTTGGAAGATTTTGTCGATATTGTTTTTTGTATATTTTGCGGATATTATGTTCTAAGGTTATGTTTTCTATTTTGATTGGCTATGGAAAAGCTGGCGCTCGACTTGCGGAATTAAGTTTTGTACGCTTCAAGATCCAGTAAGCTTTATGCTGTTGTTGTCAAAGTGAATTGTTTTCAGGTTACAAGACTTTATTCTTTTCTGCAACACATGTATATTATGAGTTATAAGGCTACCTCTTTTGCGAGTAGTAACTTCTCGTTTTCAGACAGCTGAAAGAAGTCTGTTGTAACTGTACACCTTATATTCGTATAACAAGTGCTGAGATCTGTATTCCTACTAGTCAAGTCCCAAGTATCGTTTTGTAACCTTCCTATCTTGTGTCGAAACATGTTTCACGCTCCTAGTCCAGTAACGTGTTAACGTTATGAGCTATCAAAGCGAACAAAGAAGGGACTAAAGTGTTTTGCCGAAATGGAGAAAAGTTATGACTATAAACCTTCACCGCTCGAGCTGTGTGAAACAGCAATGGTTTTTGCATCCCCACCAGAGTTATGCCCTGGACCCCGCGCCACCACTAAGTCACCACCATGGGCCGCGAAAATCTAAATTCCTTGAAAAGCCCATAACAGACGTTTGTTGCATAAAGTATCATATGCACCATGGGAAGTTCGTTTGTCTATACCTTGCGTGTTTATAAAACTTATCTGCGGCTCACCGACGACAATGTATTACTACTTAACTTTGTCACTATATCCCCTAGTGGACCGGGTGAACGGAACTGATACGTCAGAGTGTATCCGTATGGTATACACATAGTTAGCTTTAAGAAACTTGCAAAAAATTCAATAAAAACAGCAAGATGTCACAGAGTAATTGTAATTTTCATTTCAGTGCGTTAACAATTTTAAAAAGTACAACAATTCTAAATAGCGCCTGTTGAAGGCGGCTTCAAGCGCATCGATAATCGCTAAAGTAGAATATGATACTTACTTACGCTACTATGCGTGTTTTGAATTAATGACGGACTGGCGTGAGATGGCGAAGGAATCATGGCCAGTCATGTTAAAGTCCACGAAAATGAACAAGACAGTTTCTCACCGTGATCCTGAACTTCGAAATACCTTGTATCGATTTAATCCAGTATACGAGTCTCCTAGCATGTCCAATACAGCACTCCTTTTGTGCCCAAAAAAAGGTTTTGGTTGTTTTGGAAAATTGGCACAGATATAACCTCTGGAAGCTACGACCACGATCGTTCACCGAACGATCGATCCCGACGCGACCGGAAGTAATACGTCATCCGACTCGTCACTTCCCACAGTACCAGAAGACGATCGAGTCGGGAAATCACTGAACAAGTATTCCAAAGTTTAAGGAACACTTACTTTAAATTAATCGACTCAAGTACTCGAATTGTCTAAATGAAGCACAAGTGATTTTAAATCGTTGCACGAACCGAATTAACTACACTAGCCTACACCTTGATTGAAACAGAGCAGAGCAGCAAAAGGGCCCTAGACTGCTCAACAAAATAATCCTCACGCTACTACCTGAGTTCCAACTCCACGAAAGGTAGTACGCGAAACTCAAAAACAGAGGGAAAACTTTGAGGAGAATAAGCATTGGGCGGAGACCATGTTATGATCCATGAAACCTCAAGGTCAATAATAACAGAAACAATAACGAACGAAAAAAATTCCACGTACGAAGGTCAAGAGTTTAGTGCCGCCCACCATGCCGCACACAATAAATTTCCATGTATAAGTAAACTTTAGTTCCGCCCGCCGTGGAGCAAAATTTGTCGTATAGAGTCAGCGCACGACTGGTAATGAGCTTAATTTGACCATGGGAGATCGTAGGTTCCAATGGAAGTTTTAACAGTGGCAGATCGCACAAGTCCATCCTGTCCGGGACCAAGATTGGTTACCCGTCCTAAAAGCCATGTCCTACATAGAAGTAGAGAAGGGTCAACTGTCGACTGTCTCGTGTCCATTTTGATGATTACGTTTCGGCACAGTCCATTCATTTATTTAGTGGCATTATCATCTATATTTTCCTTTGTAGGGATGTAGAGTCAAAAAACTTTAAAAAGAGTTCGCTGAATCTCCGAAATTCTATTGGCGACAGAAATCGTTAAACGGGAAAGATAATCTGTTTGAATACAACCGAGAACGCTTCATGAGCCCGACCAGGCGTAGCTGACCGCATGAGAGAGTTCCGATTCCTCGCGTACGGAATTAATCAATCGAACCACAAGCACAGTAGCAAAAGATTCCAGTTTAGGGATAGTGATGATTTTGACGGGTGAGACGTGAGCCTTGGATGTGATAAGTTGTGCATTGCAGGTTATCTGTGAGAAAGGCACTCGGATGTAAGCTACAGCGGCAAATTCATGTTTGCTGGTATCCCCAAAAGCGTGGATTACTATTCTATTTTAATTATTCTAATCTCAGCAGAGACTCTTCCAAGGTGCGAATACAGGCTTGTCGAAGAGGGAGACGTACGATGTATCTGCCCGTGTTGTCGCGTCTAAGTCCGTCCGGAAAAGCTCGCTCACATTCCTGATCCTCGAGAGAAATCAACGATTTGATACTACTACCCAGAATAGTTTCAGGAGGCTAGCAAGGTTGTCCCTTTGGCGAACACTTAACGTCAGTACGGTTCTGGAATAGCCCGATTCATCGAAAGGTGTAGAGGATCCGACCGGACCAATCACAACACACCTGAAAACGAATTTAAAGTCGCGATACTTGACGACTAGCATCTAGAAGACTTGAGCCGTAAAAATAAGTCCATAACAGCGCATCGATGGGTTAGGGTACAATGAACTTTGGATCCACTAAGGGAAGACCCTGGATCTGATGCCAATCCCTATCTGCAACATTCTCCGATGGAGCGATCACACGAAGATCGCGAAGAACAAGAGCATTCACTTCGACAAGTAACAATTATTGCCGAGATTCGAGAGGTAGGGCCAGGCGTCTAGGAGTAATCTCGATTGGTTTATTTCCAACTGTGCTAATGAAAATATTGATTGCCGGTTGTGGTAAACCAAGATGTCGAAGGCTTTTTACGATTCATGACTTCATGGAGTGTGATATAATGCTGTTTATAGCATAGACGATATAAAGTCTTCGAAGGATAGTTACGACTCCCATGTCCCATCTTGTGACAATCAAAGCATGAACGTAGTCGAATTGCAGTTTGATTCCTATCAGGAGCATTAAGCCTATGCCACCTTTGATAATGACCGATGAAGTGGTTTGGGTTAGATGCAGCACAAGAGGGATTGACAGATGTAGTTAAGACCCGCGACTTCATTTTTTCGAGCCTTGCTAGGCGTTCTACGTAGAGGTGGTGAGCCTGCCCCTGGATTCGCTCATTACCGTATACAACGTTGCGGCAGCCCCAATTGCTCGAAGTCGCTGTTGTAGGAACACTTAAATTTCAGAAACGTGAGAAGATGGTTCTTTATATGTATCATAGAAGTTACCAATGACAATTTGCTCTTCAAAAGTTTCATGACTCTCATGATCAGACATGTGCACAAATCTTTATAAGTGTGTAACGTTTGCAGCTCTGCAAACCAATTTTATTTTGCGGACATAGAACAACAGAAAATGATAAGGCAAGGAAGAGACTTTGAACCTCCATTGCAATGCAGAGACCTTGGAAAAAGTCCGAAGTTAGCTTATGACACTTTAACTGAGGTTGATACAAAGATGAATAATAAAACATCAAGATAAAATACATAATCTGTCATGGGAAATAAGCCAGTCATGCCTGAGAGCCGGTTATACAGTGCTAGCAATGTTGCAACAAATCAACAATCAATATGTCTGTCATGCCTGAGAGCCTGTCTCGAGGCGTTTGCAAAGTTGCCAATAATCAACCATCAATATATCTGTCATGCTTGAGAGCCCGTCTCGAAGCGTTTGCAATGTTGCAAACAATCAGACAGTCAGTGAGTCAGTTTTTTATGCCTGAGAGCCTATCTCGAGGCGTTCGCAATGTTGCAAACAATCCACCAGCATTATGATTGTCATGCCTGAGAGCCCGTCTCGAGGCATTAGCAATTTTGCGAAAATCACACAGTCATTCAAGTTCCAAGATATTCAAAAGATGCTTTTAAACATAAATTTAACATAAAACTTGATTAAGGGTGTTCCAGTCTCCCGGAACAATGAAAAAAATTGATGTCTATGAAAAAAACTTTAAAATTAGGAGAATAATAAATTTCTCATAAATATCTCAATAAACTACATATCTGTTCTATACCTTCTTTCCTTTTACCTTTAATTTCTCTTGCTAAAACGTTCCTGTCTTATCTTCCATTTTCAAAAGATTAAAATATATCTACGAATTTCTAGAAATTTCGAAACCTTAACAGCCTACAAGAAATTAAATATTCAGAAAATAAGAATCCAAACCTGTGTAGTTTTAAATTCACAAAATACGAATAATTTAACGTTTAAATATTATATTTTTTGAAGTTATTACCTTCAAGACTAACTTCTTAATGTATAGTGTTAAAACACAAAATGTCAAATGTGGTAGACATTTCAATCCAAACAATCAACGTCCTGAGAATAGTTCAAATTGCATACTTAACCCTTCGTTTACAGACTTCTTTTCCGCACCTTCCGTTTACAGACAGGGTCTTTTAAGTTTGAGTCAGTTTTTGAACTTTTTCTGGTTAAAAAAAAACACTGGTAAAATGCTAGGTTACTTCTTAAATCATCTACTACATGACCTAATTGTTGTCAGTGTTAATTGTTAAAAACTTTTAGAATAAAAATCTTTTCCCGTAGACTAGATATTCTAGATTTTAAGATCGTGTGTGCCTTTAAAGCCTCTGTCTGTAAACGGAGGGTTACATTTAAAGCTTCAAGGCTGAACTCCAAAGTACACCAAAGTATGCACCCGCATTCTGACAGTATTGAAAATCTGGGAAAAATGAGATAAATAATAAGCCTCTACGTGAACTTTTATTCTGTATAATTTATGCGATATTTTACTAACATAATTTATTGCAAGCTCAGTCGATTTTTTAAACTTGATGTTGAAAGGCGTTCCTTTTTTCACAGCAAAATGTCATTCTATATACGTAGGATATATTTCCTATTAAAAACTCTTTCGAAATACATTAATAGCATTGCATTCTTCAAAACGTCAAATAATTGACTAGAACTATTCAATTTCAAGAAACTATCTTTAAGTTCATGCTCTTCTAACCAACCCACTATCCGGCTCGAAGGACCAAAATGTTTTGAATTAATGACCGACTGGCGTGAGATAGCGAAGGAATCACGTTCAGTCATGTTAAAGTCAACGAAAATGAACAAGACAGTTTCTGACCGTTATCCTGAACTTCTAAATACCTTGTATCGATTGAATCCAGGATACGAGTCTCCTAGCATGTCCAATACAGCACTCCTTTTATGCCCAAAAAAAGGTTTTGGTTATTTTTGAAAATTGGCACAGATGTAACCTCCGGAAGCTACGACCACGATCGTTCACCGAACGATCGATCCCGACGCGACCGGAAGTAATACGTTATCCATCTCGTCACTTCCCACAACATCAGAAGACGATGGAGTCGGGAAATCACTGAACAATATTTCAAAGTTAAAGGAACACTGACTTTGAATTAATGGACTCAAGTACTCGAATTTTCTAAATGAAGCACTAGTGCTTTTAAATCGTTGGACGAACCGAAGTGGCTACACTAGCCTACACCTTGATTGAAACAGAGCATACCTTGAGTATGCCTTGAGATTGTGCTTGAGAGCAATCTGTTACAACCTTTCTTTACTATTGGATAAGCCGATATAATTGTCAAAACTCGTCGACGATAAAATAATAATCTAAGAGTCCTCATACTCTGAGTCGAAGGACGAGAGTGAAAGGTCACCATGCAACGTTGATCCTCCCGGAAGTTGTGTCCGTTGTTCGTTGCTCCAGTGGACCAATAGCAACACCGCTTTTGCGAGCCAACCGAAGATGTACCAAACACGACCCCGCGGGAAATCCAATTTCAATATGACCACCGGAAATTACGTCACTAGTCCTGGTGACAGAATAGAAGGAAAGGGTTAAGCAAAAGTCGCATGTCGACTCTTTTTGCGTGAGTAAAATTCATAAAGCTCCCTTTTTTTACTTGAACCAATTCCGAGAGGGAAATCTTCCATTTGAGCCCTGTGTCGATATATAGGATGTTTTTGACACCACCGGGGTTGCCGGCAGTGCTTTTTGAGAATCACCCTTTAAGTCCATATGCTAGAAAGGACAGAGCGATAATGAGTCGCTTCTCTCTCTCTCTCTCTCTCTCTCCGAAAAGCGTGGGATTTGCATTAATGTGTAAGTAGAGGACAGCGTCGCCTGTAGGACTCTCCCTCTCATTCTATCTTGTCGTGGTGACTGGCTTGGTTCGTTGATTAGCTCTGGTCAATGACGTTGCCATGGTAACTAGTATTGTCGGCATGAACTAATGATCACGACTTCTCTTTTCTGAATTACCAGCCCTGACGTTGTGTTCTTCTCGAAGCATGTACGTTGTTAACGTTTGCCAGCTGACTCTCACGCAGCTGTTAACTGGTTGAAAAAAAGGAATATATAATGAAGTGAATAATAAGTCTATTAAAAATAAGAGTGCTCCCTGTGGAATAGGACTCTCGTTCTTCGGACGAACTTTTCTTTATTTCCAGAGGTAAGATAATTTATCTCAGGTTTTTAAGGACACCGCTGCCGATAAGGGTTGTTTGTTGACAGGTGAGAAACTCTTCGTCACAAATTGCCATCGTTTTTTAAATCATCTGGAAAAAGATCAGGCATGGTATTACTATGCATTTTGATGCGCAAAATACGAATCTGAGAGTCGTTTCCCCTTCAGCACATCCGGGTTTTCCCTAGACGACGAAAATTCCGAAAGACGCGGAAATTTCCCTAGAAAATCAGCTTTTTTGGATATTAAATGGCCCTTGTGTTTGAAATCGTATGTAAACAATTTAGAGTATACTATCTTTATGTCTTTTGGTGCGCTAAATACGAATCGGACATTATTTTACCCTCCTTCCGTCACGGTTTTACACTAGACGCAAAAAATTTCTTAGAAAATCTGCCTTCTTATACATGGAATACTCTTGATATGGAGTTCATCTGGAAAGCCGCTAGAAAATCATATCTTGATGTATTTTGATGAGTTGAATACGAATCTGACCTGGGTGCTTCGTCAGCAGGTCAGGCTTTCCTCCTAGATACGATGAATTTCCTATGAATGCAATTCTCGCGGGTATAACGTCACCCTTATTATATTGAACATCATACATACATATAATGTAGCCAGGCCTTAGTAGGAGTTAATACGATCTGAGATATCACTAAAAGCACATCTGACCTGAGTTTTGCTACATTACCTAGATTTCCATACTATAATTAGAATTCTATTATATTTCTTTTCTTATCTTGCGCACACATTTATCACTGTAAGATATATGGAGTGGTTTTCTTCTTCTCTTTGTTCCTTTTTCTCCTGCAATCTCTTTTCAACAAGGCTGATTTTCCAGGGAATTTTCTAGTGAATTCCCCGCGTCTATGAGAAAATTCCGATGTGCTGGAAGGAAACTAGTCTCAGATTCGTATTTTGTGGCACATAATACATAAAAATATCATGTCTGATTTTCTAGCGCATTTTCCGCGTCTAGAGGAAAACCCCGATGTGCTGGGGAGAAACTAGTCTCAGATTCGTCTTCTGCGCATAAGAATACATAAATATATTATGCCTGATCTTTTTTCAGATGATTTCAAGAACAGAGGCAATTTAATGTCCGACAAAGCTGATTTTCTAGAGAATTTTCCACGTCTAGGGGAAAACCCCGGTAAACCGGGCGGAAACTAGTCTCAGATTCGTATTCTGCACACCAAAATACATAAAAATATCAAGCCTGATCTTTTTATAGATGATTTAAAAAATAAGGGCAATTTAATACCCCACAAAGCTGATTTCCTAGAGAATTTTCCGGGTCTAGGGGAAAGCCCCGGTGTATTGGGCGGAAACTAGGCTCAGATTCGTATTCTGCGCACCAAAATACATAAAAATATCATGCATGATCTTTTTATAGACGATTTTAACACCAAGGGTAATTTATACCCAGAAAAGCTGATTTACTAAGGAATTTTCCGCATCTAGGGAAAAACCCTGACGTGCTGGGGGAAAAAGGATGTCAGATTCGTATTCAGCGCCCCAAAATGCGTATAGATACCATACTCTGACCTATTTCACAACCCACTTATTTTGTGGGCCTGTGTAATCGTCAAGCCCCATAGATTAAGTACAATGTAAGATATTGATATCTATATTTAGTTCTATATTATATCTATATTTACAGGATGACATCTCAAAGAGCAGCTCAGCAGCGAATGAACTTGGTTTGGCGAACGTTGGTGGAGTATTCGTTGTATTGATGGGGGGCATGGGAGTTGCTTGTGTAATAGCTGTGTGTGAATTCGTATGGAAAAGTCGCAAGGTAGCCGTAGAAGAAAAAGTGAGTTCCATTCAATAATTTACATAATTTCTACCTAAGTGAAATAACAATCGGAAGACCTAGATTCAAGTCTCAGCGCAGTCGTAAGCGTGAGTTTTTTCAAACACTTGCACGATTTGTTTTCAAACAATTTTCATATAACACACTCGCAGAATATTTATTCATTCATTCATTCATTCATTTATTCATTCGTTAATTCATTAATCAATTCATTCCTTTATTTATTTGTTTCTTTGAAGGGGTTGTAACACCCTAAAAGTCCTTCTCGAGATGCCAACTCTCTGCTCCGTTCCGGAAAAAGTGCGGTTTAGCATGTGGCCCGAATCCCATGTAACTTCAACGAATTCAATATCTTTAACCTCGATCTGGAGTGCATGAAGAGTACTTAATGTTTCAATAGACGTGAAGAAAGTTGGCTTGATGATAATTGCTTCAGGTTTGGTTTTAATTATTTTCAACTTTTTATTTCTGCCCACTGTACCAATAATGAAATGTCCCCCTGGACTAATTCACGTAAACTTTTAAGACAGGTGATTCTGCCCGAGAGATACAAACTAAAATCTTCCACGCACTGATGTTATTTGAAGTATTTTAATTACACGCCGAAGTCCGATGTTCATAAATTAAAGAGGAGAGGTGCAAGTGTAGAGCCCTATATGAGTCTACTCTGGACGTTCGCCCAGTCCGACCGTTCGCCTTTGCAATTGAATACTTTAAGAGATCCAGATTTAGGTATGATTTAAACTACGCAATTGCTGAACAGGATAACCTAAGTGGCCTCGGTTTACGTAGTAACCTTTAAGAAAGCCGTTACTGTGCTGTGTTTCGCCCGAAAGCCCGATTAAAAACGATAGATCAGCTCACTTGTATCAATACATTTCTTAAGCTGCATATGGACTATTCTTCTAATGGTTTTATTATTGAACATAAAATTAAAATCGGCATAGAATCTTACGGGGATAGGGAATTAGTAACCTATGAAACTGGGCCGATAATCCCTTTTTTTTTAATATCCGGAAATCCCTACTCGAATTTCCTAAGGTTTTGTGCCGGGAAAAAAAAATCACCATTGTTAAACGTTGAGATTAGAGAACTAACATTAGCTTAGGTAGAATGTGGTATAATTTTCTCAACAAATGCCAAATATTTTCGTTTTTATTTCTGTTTTTCAAAGCGTTAAAATTGTATTTATTAGACGAATCTTTACGTTAACTTCGCACAAGGATCCTTAGTTTACGAAACTCGGCATGAATTCGTTTTTAATTTCAGTCGTAATCCACTGAACAGATTTTTTATACTTATGGGAAAAATGTAATACTGCAAAAATTTCAAGCGCTGAAATTCAGTTGAAACATAGAAGATTTATTTTGCTATTAATACCATCCAGGCGACTCATAGTCGAAAGTCATTAGGTGCTTACAAAATGTAATTTCATCCAGTTTAGAAAGATTTTGTGTTTGATTTTGCATATGATTCAATGTTTGATCGAAAATGTATTTGTAATTGATATTAGTTAGGTCATGATAGGAAAGAAATGCAATAAAGCGTTGGGCGTAGGAACCTACCTTTCCTAGATTTTGCACTATCTTTGAATCAATGAGAGTACTTGATCGGTCTGAGGCATGGGTAGTATTATGTGGATCAAAGAATAAATCTGAATCTTGCACAATAGATGTTAAGTTTTTATTGTAATTACTGGTAGCCTTTAAGTTAGTGCTATAGTCCCCTGTAATAATTATATTGGTAAAGTTAGGACAGAAGCAAAAATTTCAGATTCAGGTTTGGTTTCATAAGAGGAATTTGAAGGCTTATAAATGAAACTCACTAGCACACTATATGTATCCTTAGGACCGGAGACTTCAATGAACATTAATTTGACGGTAGGATAATTGGTCCACGTACTGACATCAATCATGGAGAAGTTACGAAATATATATCGTAGCTGGTCGTTCCCCGAGGATGATCAATGCCCCTCTGGTGGCACCGCTGAGGGTGGCAGCATGCAAGCCGTTGGTGGTAGGGAGGTACGTAATGGACAGGTAGATCTCACCGTGATAACCGAAAGGACTACTGTCCAGCTAAAACATCGGCAAGAGGTGAAAATCAGTAGAACATCAGAAGCGCCTGCTGAGGATGTTTCGATTGGGATGTGCTGCCAATTCGAACACGAGATGGGAGCGACGACACGTGAGAAGGAATGACAATAGGACAATAGGTGGCCAAAAAAGAATCAAAATTATTGTGAAACACCTACGGCCGAGGAAATTCTTAGATATTGGTCGACCATGTGGGGTACTCATTGGTCAAGTCAACTGGACACGAAGTGGCTCCGTATATGAAAGAACATAGTTGCACGGTTTTTTGGATTGAATAATCTATTCATCTCCGCATCATGCGTTACTTGCATCCTAAATAGGGCTAATAACTGAAAAGCTCCAGGTCTGGATGGGATGCACAACTTCTGGTACAGATACCTGGGAGCTCTGCAACCCGCCCTTGCTGGAGCACTTCAAAACATCTTGAAGCACCCAGATCACTTTACGTCTTTTATGACGGAGGGCGTAACGTATATGATACCCAAATAGGTAGATGCTGGTATTCTTAGAGATTACTGTCTAATCACTTGCCTTTCGACCCTTTATAAGTGACTGACGGCTATCATTTCTGACTTTGCCTATAAATGTTGTGAGGAGAGCCAGGTCCTCTCCGAAGAACAAAAAGGTTGCTGTCGAGGCTCCCGTGACTGCAAGGAATAAGTCACGATTGACAGCGTTGTCGTGTTGCATGCAAAACATTACCAACGCAATTTGTACATGGCCTACATTGACTACCAACAGGCGTTTTCCTCAATTCCTTACGATTATTTACTTGAGGGATACCCGGTCCTTGCCCATTAAACGAGGAATCTTCCGAATTGATTAACTCAGCGCACTATGGTTGAGTTTAATATTGAACACTTTCATTTGTACACTCAACAGGACGTCCTATGGGTTCACAATTGAGGCGGGCGTAGCTGAGCTCAACTCACTCACCACCAGTAGATGTACGGCATAAAGGTTTATGCATGCTCAGAGTCGAAACTGAACAGCCTACTTATCATCTTGCTGCAGTTCTCCTATGACATCAAGATTACTCTGCTCTTGGACAAATGTAGAAAGCTGCATGACAAGGGCAATCAAAACCTAAGCTATTTCTCTCTTAACATACTCCTTTGTTTTGGTCTCATGGTCCATGACTGACCTCGAGAGGCTCAACAGAATCATCCGCGTGAAAATGTGTAAGCAGCGAAGGCACATTGAGAGGACAGCTGTAGAGATATTAGTTCTACCACGCAACCGTGCGGGCAGAGGAGTCATGGATGTTTGTCAATTGTGTGACCCTCATGTTACGCAATTGCAAGAATATTTCCAAAACAGGGCTAACATCTCACTCTACGACTACATATGTATAGTTGACCTGTATACCCCGTCAAAACTTGCAGCTGTTTATTTCCAGAACATCGGACATCTCAACACTGTCAGCTAACTACTCAATGGCGGGATAAAAATCTGCACAGAGAACACCCCCAAATATTAGATCTTCCTTGCGTGGAAAGTGATGCTTCAAACCTCTGGGTAAGGCTTGGACAACTCATTCCGAAGACGGAACGATTTTTCATTGCCATCCTGGATAGTGTAATCAAAACGAAGAATTACCAAAATGCAAATCCTCAGTATCGCGGCAGTGATTGACAGATACAGCCTTTGTGGAGATCCCAATGAGAACATCGACCACATCATTGATGGCTGTACGATGGTTGCCTCGCAAAAATACACGCGCAGACATAATGATGTTGCTGGAATGATTCATCAACAAATTGCCCTAAACACTGGCTTACTAGAGAGATTTGGTTCTTACTACAAATATAGCCCAGCTAAAGTACTAGAGACGAATACCTTCTCCTTTACTGGGACAGCTGTCGTCTGGTTAGGTAAACGTACTTAACAAGTGAGAATATTAGACACAAGCGTTACCTTGAACAATGACATTAGACATCCATATACTGAGAAGGTCCAGAAATATTTGGAACTGAAGAAGGAGATCGTGCCCGTGTAGAGGGTAACAAAGGTCACCATCCACGCGGTCGTAATGTCCACTAGGAACTTTCGTGCGAGGAGCGTACAAATGATGAAAAAATTGAAAGCTCGAAACTGGCTACATCTAGTTCAGAAGGCAGTATTGCTGAACACGTGCCGCATCGTCCGGAGTTTTCTGGGCGAGAACAATAACAACGGCTAAAATCGTCTTCTATGGCTGATAATTACATTTTTAATTTTTGAACTTTCTTTTTTTTGTATATGCGTATGTCCGTGTAAGGCTCTGAAGTTGTATATATCTCTCGTTGTTCGATATATTAAGTAATATTTCAAATCGTTGTTCTCAGTCATTGGCATTGGAACTAGCGTCTGTAAGAAAGATAGATTACTATAAATGGACTCTCCAGTATGAATGTCGGATCCCCGTGGGGCTATCCACGATGAATATTGGATCCCTATAAATGGGCTCTCCAGTATGAATGTTGGATCCCTATAAATGAGCTCTCCAGGAATATTGCGAATTATGATGAATGCGCAAGTAGAATATAGAGTTCCGAAACAGGGGCTAACGCCAACGAATAAACGAAGCACTTTCCGCATTTCGCGACCGTCCTTAGTAGCGATGTACCAGTTCATGAGTACCTGTGGGTGGAAGATTGGCCAACATAATAACAAAAGCTTCAATTCTAACTTCTCGACTATTTTATACTTTTTACAGTGTATTTGCGTGTGCTTCCGTTTCCTCTTACCATCTTTTAGTTTTATAGTTTTCTCGACTTTTCAGTTTACATCTCTAATTAAATTTTGTATTAAAACACTCTTAGCTTTATCCAACTTCCGACACCTTACTTGTTTTTTCTCAGTTCTTCCAATTCCTTCATCTATCTCACTCTTCTGTAAAAACTATTCAAAACTGAGCCCAAGATCTCACTTCATAACAGCACACTCTATATAATTTCGCCAGTCTGTTCATTCAGTATCGACATACTCTCACTCCCTCTTCCATTATGAATTGCCCCATCATATTCCACTTACTCTCCTTTTTGAGCTTTTTCAGGTATTCTTGTTTCACTAGCTATATAACAATCTATAACAATCATAACAATTCTATCTTGTACCAGTCTATACTCCCTTCTTGGATAACACTTTCTGTCCTCATTTGCTTTTTCTCACTATTCCACCTGAAATCATCTGTATTGCCGCTCATCCTTCTATTCCGAATATAACTTTGGCATGATTGTGTAACTTTGCTCCCCTCTCCCCTTTTCAGCTTCTCTTTGAACAACCAAGCTCTGTTAAGTTGCCTGACTATCGCTTACTCTATTCCTAGTTTTTCTCTTAATATACATCCTGGGAGTTCCAACACACCCCCATCCTCAAGAATCTTTCATGTAGACTTTCCGCACTCTTATGATCTACCCATCCCCAAATCTCCATTCCATAACACAGGACCGCCCCGACTAACACATCCCAAACTTGTCCCATAATTTTACTCACACACTAAATCCTTTTCCTCATTTCCAGTTCATTGCCGCTCCATGCTTTAAACCAGAACCCTAAGTAACCACAACTCCATTAGTAGGGCGGTTAATGGACGATATTGCAACCAACCTTGCATTTTATTCTAGAGCATGCAGACTGGGCACATTTGTAGTATATACCCCCAGCCTAATTTTAAGAAGTGGAAACAATGTTGCAACCCCTGGAGAGCAGCGGTTTAGCGGGTTGTCTACCTAACAGTGGTAGATCTCAAAAACTTAACAAATCATCCGTTTCGGTGACTTGTATGGGCCGGGATCGGCCCATAGACATTTAGTAGTTTAAGGCATATGTCGACCATGTCGATGGGTTGTGGAAGTGGGTTGCCTACCTTTCAGGGGCACACACAGAACATACCGGAATCACAGTGTTTCTACCAAAATTTCTTGCACAACTGATATATCTGCGGCATTTTTTAGTAAAACTACCTCCTATTAAACTAACACCTCATCATTGATGAAGAAATATTCGAGCATATTGTTCTTGCCGTCTGCTGGGTGCCGTATGGTCTTCCCTGTCCGAAGGCTAACCGAAGGGCCTGCATACTGGCGAAAGGAATCAACGTAGTCCCTCTGCTATAGGTAAGCTCGAGAGAGCTGATGATGACAGCCACATATCTTAAAGGGATAGGAAAGCTAGTCATGGGATCGGCCTACTTCCCATTTGACAGCGATACCATCATATTTACTTATGAAATTAATTGTCAACCCACAAGATTCCGAAAGGCTGGGGAGGCACGATGCTGGAACGGGAATCTCGAAGAGCTTCACAGAAAAACCAGAAAGATGTTTAGACGTGCCAGTACTGGCAAAACGGATAAAATATGGACCTTATTTACGACGAAGAGGGATGAATACAGTGGTGCAACACGTAAGGCGAAGCAAGAAAGCTAGACCAACTTTTGCACAGACATCGAGAAAGGAGCAGAGGCAGCTAGACTGGACAAGCTGCTCTCTCGAAACCCGGATGTTATTTTTAGCACGGATGCTATTCTTTGCGACAGTTTAGAGGCAACCAAAGCCGCATGTGGCCCAGCTGGGTCCGAAACGGAGGCTAGCCAACGAGA
>CAKNWU010315586.1:0-12784 GCA_932072015.1 Andricus quercustozae
TTCACAGTCATGGCTAATGCTAATGTCAATTATAGATAGATTATAGTATTATATTTACCAATGGAATTAAGGATGACGGTCAAGGTGAAGCCTACAGCAGAAACGATCCTTATTTTTACTAATTAGGAGAAAAACTGAATAATGCGTTAATGAAGAATTTGGTTATCAGTGTATCTATCTAATGAATATTCGGATCTTTCGTTAGATTATGGTATCAAAATCGTTATCTCCTGACTTATAGGCGCTTTTCATAATGTCCTAAAATATTTGAATTTCATAAATCAGTCCAAGTAAAGAAATTCATTACCTCGACTGAGAATAGACCAAGATCAAGCTATATTAAAAATATTTATTGTTTATGAAGTTGAGCCGCAATAAATGAAGTGAGCTATGTCACTTTCCACGAAGTTTGAGTTTAAAGTTGTCGTTATTGATGGTGTTTTCGAAAAAAGAAAAGCTTATTTGTATCATTTCGAAAACTGATGAAATTTGGAGAGCTTATTTTCCACCGCTAATATCTCAAAACTGGAATAGGGTTTTCTCAGAGTATACAGTAATACATTTTTTGATGGTTGTTCGCGAAAGTAGAAATGATCATTTTGCAGTTACGCGTTATTCGCCGACGAAGCAAAGTAAATCCACATAAGTCCACGTTGAGTACATTCGTTAATTTTTCTTGCGAAATGAAACAGTTAAACAGCCTTCAGATAACACATAATTTAGAATCATAGTAGACTCGAACAAAAATGATAAACTAACCTTTTATATAAGAGAATTTGAATTTGCAAATCATTTACAAAAAGAATGTAAAAACATACATGTATAGAAAAGTGAATTGTTAATTTCATTTTTTATTGTAATAAGAGCCGAAAAACAAATCTTTTGTTTTCATACTTAAATGCCACAAAATGTCAAAAATACATTAAAATTTTTGTTTTCCAAAATGGGAGTGAATTTAAGTGTTTGATAATGTACTAATTGTTATCGGTTTCCATAGATATATGCAACAGGGTATCCTTTCACTCAAAGTAGATTACTTTTTCCCAAAAGAGAGAGACTGAGGCATGGATGAAAAATTTAAACCTTGAGAACCATAATACATTGTATTTGTATTGTAACTACCAGCTGGTTTATCGGCAGGGAAAGTGTATCTTCGAATTTCGAATAATCGCTGCGAATTCTTGTAGGGAATAATCCTGATAAATCTAAGTTGTTCAAGATTAAATCCAAGTATGAATACAGTACGATGCCTGACAGGAGGATACCTATATCTGGCATAAAGAGAACGCTCGGCAGGAGAATGATGTATCTAAAAAGAATAGGAAGGTTCGCAATTATAAATAAAAAATTGCATTGTTCTAATAATTTTTTCATTTTCCATTAACACGCATTGTTTTTATTTCAAACGTAAATTTTACTAAAAATCATAAATTCCGCTTTCCGAATAAACTATGCAAGCTATGAAAATGAAAGAGAAGAAATCAAATCTAAATTTATACAAAAATGACAGAAGGTGTGATAAAATGTTTCACAGTAACATTTTTATCCTAAAGCAATAGTCCCAGTCCAAGTTACATAAATTAATATAATATATATTCAATATAGTAGGGTTCAACATAATATAGAAAAAAAAATTTTTTGGATTAACTTTAATTGAGTGCGAAGCGCGAAACACGTCACGAGAATGTATTCCTTAAAGCCGATGAAGCTTTAACAAAAAGAGTATTCAACATCACTAAATTACTGTTGTCAATAATTTGACCTTTAGTTTTGAAAGGTTTGTAAATAATTATGGAAAAAAAAACAAAGATTGGAGCGCTGAAAATACCAATACATTGACTTTATTATTATATCTAATTAAGATTTGCACATCACATTTGAAGCCGACTTGAGATTGCAAACAGTTTTATGTTTCATGTATACATTTTTCTGAAATTAAATTAATGGTTTTGGCTATTGAGTTTTACAAGCTTTACTCTGAAACTCAATAGGATTTTATTTTTGGGGCCTACTGGAGTTTCCTTAACTTCATCTGGGGTCAATAAGGTAATCATGCCGCTTACAATGTTTATTTTTGCCCGTGCTCTGTTGCAATTACGAGGATTAAAATGATATATTCCAGCAAGAACGCTACTAGTCTCCAATATTGCAAAGGCGTCACCATCAGATGTTGATAATACAATTTGTTCTTGTGTTGGCATCGGCCCATAGACTTTTGCTTTCACGGCTATTTTAATTGGTTTATTCGTAGGAAAAGTGTATCTTCGAAGCTCAAAGAAACGGTACGGATTTTGATAGGGAGTAAGCCGAATAAATTGAAGTTGGTCTGGTCCATATTCAATTCCCTCAGCAGAAACAATCGTGGTAGGTGGAACCATGCACCTGACATGGGCTCTGGGAGACCTGGATCTGGCACGAAGAGGATGCTCGGCAGTAGAATGAGACCTGGCGGGAGAAGAAGGTATGACAGGAGAAGAAGGTATGGCAGGACTAAGACGCCTGTTAGGTGAATTTTGTCCTTCAATTAAATAAGAAGGTTTGCGACGAGGAACACATGGAATAGGGTCGCCATTAGGCAAGCACTCAAACTGTGAAGTTAATTCTGCAAGAAGAAAGAGAATTAATTTTTTTTATGTAGACTCGTATATAATGCACTTCTTCCGAAAAAATTGCGAGGTTAGGATGAGGATATTGCGGGGAGATTGCCCTGAGACACTTATTAAAAGCTAGACCAGCAATATTTATGGAAAATTATGCGGCAAGGGCCCTGGAAAAGGTTCATTCTTTTTTCGATTTTTTTTTGCAGAATGTTGGTATAATCAGAATAGAATTTTGACTTTATCCATCAGTCTGAAGAAAAATGTCCATAAGAACAAAGTATTTTTCACAGTTTTTGAAATTACTACGACCCCTAATGTTATTCAACTATGGTGGACGTAAAAATATAGTTTCATAGAGAAGAAGAACAATAAGGGGACAGAAACAAACAGCGCTTAGGCTAAAGTTCCGATGGAAGAGGAAAGATTGAAAGAAACGCGCAAAATGATGATAGAAGGGGATGTATGAAGAAAAGCAGGAGAAAAGGGTAGAGGAAATATGGAAAGAAATTTGGTGAGAAATGGCTGAACTTAAGAAAGAAATAAGAAAAGGGAACTAAGAAGATAAAGCGTCTAAGATTAGTGGGGAAGGAGCTGATGGAAAGAGTGGAAGAAATACTAAAAGGGATTGATGCTAAGGTAGAGATAAAGGACGTGCGAAGTGTAGGAAGGGAACATAAGAGGGAAGTAATGACAAAGAAGAGGGTTTTACATGGAAGTTCGGATATAAGGTGATAGAAAACGAGGTAAGGGCAGGTATGTATTGGAAAAAGAAAGAGAACAAGAAGTGTATAATCTGTGAATGGCAAGAGGAAACATGGCAGCATGTATGGGAAGGATGTAGGAGAGGAATGAAAGATAAAGGAAGCTAGCAAGAAAATTTGGTGAAAATTCTAGGGGAGGATGTCTTCAGGGAAAGAATGGAAGAATGAAAGAATGGATGCAAAAAAATGGCAAAATGGATGTACAAGAGAAATAAAAGAATAAGGAAACGGAAGTCGCTTAAATTAGAAGCGTAAAGATTCGTGAGTAATGGTTATGTGATAGCATATGTAGATCAAGATGCGTTTCCGTTATCGCTCTCGCACTCTCTCTCTCTCTCTTGCGTGCACTCTCGTGAAAAATCGAAAAGGGGATCTATAACATGGTTTCATTACATTTTAATTCGCGTTTATTAGAATAAAAACATTGCAAACAATTGAAAAGAAAAACATATTCGAATAAAAATATTTCTCATTAATTTATTACTTTTCAAAAACTGGATGTAGCAAAATTGTGGAGCATCTTTTTGTTCTGAGGAAAAAAGCTTTCAATAAATAAAATCCTATCATTTTTAAGAATTTTTTAGCAAGCGTTAGGAGAAAAATTTTTCGACAAAAATCACAGTTTTGCAATAAATAATGTTTGTATGCTTTAAGTTAAAATTATCATTATAATTAGGAGCGAAGTTTACGACTTGGCAATGAACGCGTTTCTGGTTTAAGGTAGATTTTGATACTGTAGAGGAGAATCACGCATAGCGTGTCTACTTATGCAATAAAAGTGTGCTGGCGTCTAATTTTATGGAATTTTAATCTGAAGTTTGTTTCTTGCTACTTATTGCCTTCTTTAAATAAAAAACCTGATAAATTATTATTATTTTATGAAAAGTTATGATGTAAAAAACTGAAATTACATCAAATAAACTATTATTAAGCAGATCAAGAAGGATATTTATAGGAATATATGCTAAATTACGGTGAATTTTATTTTTACATGTATTAGAGTTGTGGATCTAATGGTAAGACATTCGTTAAGATATTTAAAAAAATTTGAGTATATTATCGTTTCAAATTCTGCCTATATTATTTTTTAACCTTTTTCTTGTCACTGATTACAGACATCCGTCATTCTGGTTAAGTGTGCTAAGACAAAAAAAGAAAGTGAAATTTTTATACACTTTTAAAAAAGTGGAATTAAAATAACTCCGAATATACCCTATAAAATCTCAACCATATGGAATAGAAAATGTTTTCTCTTTCGATTTGAAAAAACTCAGCATGTGTTCCACAATATGCATTTTATGATAACGCGATAACAAGTTAATTGATAAAATATTTAATCACGTTGAATAACCAATTTGGATTTCAACTTTTTTGCGCTTCCTGCAAAATGGCCAAAATGGCGTATAATGCACTGTTTTTGAACACGCATTAATTATAGATATATTAAAGTTTTATATTCACCAATCGAATTAAGGATGACCGTCAAGGTAAATACCAGAGTACAAATGATCCCCATTGTTGCCAATCAGGGGAAAAACTTATTAATGCATCAATGAAGAATTTGGTTAAGGCTATCTCTATCTAATGAATATTCGGGTCTTCCATTACAGTATGTATATCTGGTATCTTTATCGTTATCTCCTGAATTATTGGCGTCATGAATAATGTTCTGAGATATTTGTATTTCATAAATCAGTCCAAGTAAAGAAATTCAACACCTCAACCGAGACTAGACCAATATCAAGCTTTATTTAAAATATTTATTTTTAATGCAATTATCCCTCGGTCTTTGCATCCCGCCCTTTGTGTACAGACCTTTTAAAATTAAAGGTCAAAGCATTGACAACTGTAATTTGGCGATTGTAAATTCTCTTTTGTTAAAGCTCCTTCGGCTTCAGAGAACACATTCTCATCACGTGTCTCGTGCTTTGCACTCGATGTTCTCCAAAATGCAAACTTTCTACATTATGTTTCACTTTATTATATCAAATGCATATTGTATTTATTTCTATAACTCGGTCTGGTACTGCTTATTCAGACAATTTTGTAGCTCCTTCTTGGATAAGCAACTTTTATATATTCAATTTTTTCGTAGCTTGTTTCGTTTAGCGAAAAATTTAATTTTTGAATTTTATAATTTACGATTGAAACCAAAGGACAATGTTAAGAATCGATTCCTTTTCGCCTATCTCCGGAACGTTTTGTAGCGATTTAAAATTGCTCTAAAGTCATATAAACCATCTTTAACCGCTGAAGGTGGATTCAAAGGCGATACTGGTCGTATCTCTGAATACGGACAGTTTCCCCGAAGTACGCCGGTTTTATATGTATATTCCCATCAAATAAAAGCCTACAAGAGTCATTAAACAAAGCTGGGAAATGTTCCGGAGCGGGGCGAAAATCGATTGATTTTTAACATTGTCCTTCGCAACAGGGGCGGCAAAGTTAAAATTTTTAGCCAAAGCAAACTATTCGGCATAAGGACAACCGGGGGATTTCAATGGGAGCAGATGCCATTATAGAAAACTGCACCCGCTACCGGCTAAATCGCGGCAACCTTTTAACTGTAACCGCGTCTGATGTTCGCGAGATAGGTGTAACAAGCTTCAAAGAACTGTACACGATGGTCCGGCAAAAGTGTCATGAACCTTAAAAGCATGGCACTTCCAAGAGCACCGATTATCAGGATGACTATTTTAGCAGAATATTCTGGTTATAGCCTCTCTTTCTTTTCATTCCCTTTGGTTGTGATGTTCTTGTCAGCTGGCGTCGAAAATTCAATAACGAACATTTTTCGTTTCTCGATGTCAAGGAGAACTATCCCAGGCCTCGAATTTGCAAAAGAAACAATTGTCCAGAATATGTAGTTCCAGTATATTCGGCACTTCTCATTTTCGACAATTTCTTCTACTTCCCTAGAATCGCGCAGTGGGCCAAATCGCGAAAAGCTAGCCAGAAGTAAAAAAAGACATGATTCATTTCGAAATGTGTATAGGTTTTGTAAGGAAAAAATCGAAGTGTCAAAATCCACGCTTTCGGCCAGCTTTTAGCGATTTGGACCAATTGTGGAGTGTTCAGCAACGTGGTATCAGGGCTAATGCCGTAGTATTTCAACCAAAACAGATTATTTTTCTAACCAAACAGTTGCATTTTTTACCTAAAAAGATAAAATTTCTACCAAAAGAGATAAATTTTCACTCGACAGAGATGAACTTTTAACCAAGTGATGGACCATCAACTAAACGAAAAATTGTATAGCTAATATTTCAACCAAAAGACGAATTTTCAACAAAGAAGTAAGATATTCAATCAGAACTGATCATCTTTTCTTCAAACAGTAACATTTTCGTCGAAAAAGATGAATTTGCAAACTAAACATTCGAATTTTTAACAAAAGGGATAAAAATTCAACTAAGAGATGAATCCTCAATCATCCTCAATATACTTTAAGCTGAACACCTTTGGTTTGAAATTCTTTTAACATTGAATACTTTATGGAAAATTCATCTTTTGGACATAAAAATTAAACAATTTTGTTGCATCTTCATTATTTCTTTCTTGGTTGAAGTGTAGCTTTAGGTTGTCGTTTTGCTTGATAATTGAACAATTTTCAATATTAAGAAATAAACTAAATAAAAAGTATAAAAACGCGTACTCTGACACTTTCTCACTGTATAATAATAAATTTATATTTGTTGAATTCCGAAATACGCCTCTAAGTAGCGCTAGCTGTTCTAGTCAATGTTCAGCGAAAATTTAAGGTGTAAAAATGAAAAATTTTCTTTTTCATACAAATTGATAATAAAAGTGTCTAGTTTATTCACAAAACGAAGCAAAATTATAAGTCATTTAGTTTGAAATGAAACCATTTATTTTTAAATTAATGCTCACTTTTTCTTGCGTAGTTCTGAATTTCACAAATATGACATTAATTCACACTGAGAGACCGATTTAAAGTACATGTTTTCATATTTCTTTCTATTATTAAAAAACGATATTACAAGATTCAGAAAAGTTCAGAAAAAATTCGATCATTTTAAATAAAAGTATTGCATTTTAACAAACAAAACAATAATTTTCAACTGAAAAAGATTACTTTCTAACCAAAAATGCAATTTTGATACAACGCACCAATAAAACCCAACTGGTTGAATTTTCAACTTGAAAAGATAAACCTACAAAAAAAAATATAACTGTTAGTGATGATCAATTAAACTATGATGAATTTATTTCTCATTAATTCCAAAAATTTTAATATTTCTTTAATCTTTTTTTTTCGATCAAAACAAAAAGTACGTTCATAACAAAAAATAATTCATAATAAATGTGTAGATGTTTTTGGGTAAAAAACTTTTGTCTGTTCATTTTTTTCGTAATTCGTTGGGGTTTTCCAAAAATGTTATATTTGAGATTTTTAATTTGTTTTTTTCCGACTATTGAAATTCTGCGCGTCATGTCAAAAAATTGTATCTAACAAACTTGTAGCTATTTTTCGGATGGAGAATGTTTTTCGTTTCATTTTTCTCTTATCTAGCATAGTTTGACCGCAAAATCGATTTCTTTATTTTTAATATCATTTGTCACGATCAAAACCAACAACTATACGTCTCATGAAAAAATTATTACAACAAAATTTGTTTCTGTGAATATTTGTACTGCTATGTATACTAACCTTCATCAGATTACTGTGAGTCAATTCGCACCATGGACATTTTTGCCACGGAACTGCCACGTTTTGTACATAGGCTTTATGAGCCCAAGTTACAGAAACTAATATAATATACATTTGATATAATAGAGTTCAAAAAAATGTAGAAAAACTTTTGTTTTTGATAAACTTTAATCGAGTGCGAAGCGTGAAACACTTCACGAGAATGTATTCGTTAAAGCCGACAAAGCTCAACCAAGCTTTAACAAAAAAATTCAAAATCACTAAATTATTGTTGTCAATGATTTGACCTTTAATTTTGAAAGATTTGTGAAAAATAATTGGTGAAGAACAAAGATTGAAGGGTTGAAAATCATAATACAAAGCAAGACTTATAATATTGAGGGAAGATTGCCCTGAGACACTTATTGAAACCTGAACCAGCAATATTTAGGGAACATTATTTGGAAAGGGTCCTGGGAAAAAATAATTACAAACGATCCCCATTTTTTTCAATTAGGGCAAAAGCTTATTAATGCGTTAACGTCAAATTTATTTAACAGTATATCCAAATATTATAGTTCCACTTAGGATTCCGCTGACTTTTTGATTGTCATCGCTTTTATTTTTTGTACTTATCGCTTAAATGATAAGATTTTACTGAAGCTTATTTACTTCGAAATGATTTTTAAAAATTTGGTAAGAAGCGATAAAAAAAAAGTTTGCTGAAAAATAAAAGTATTTTAATAAATAATTTGTGTATGTTTCGAGTTGAAATTATGTTTGTAATAATTAGGTTACTTTACGATTTTGCCATTTACGCTTTTCTGTTTCTAAAGGCATATTTCGAAAAAGATAACTATTACTATGGTTAGTTTTATTTCTAGATGTATTAGAATTTACTTAATTATGATTTTTTGAAAATTTAAATTATGGATTCAAAGCTTAGACTTCCATTAATGATAGTTTAAATACTTGAAATTATTATCGTTTCAAAATTTGCCAATATTATCTTTGAATCTTTCGATTTCAATCCTCCTATTTTTCAATTCGCAAATATGTGCTTAAAGTAATATTATTTATTTTAGTTCGTGGTATGTTGCTGATTACAGATTATCCTACATTGCGATCAAGTGTGATAAGATGAAAAAATAAACTTGAATCTACATACACTCTTAAAAAGTGGAATTAAAATAATTTCGATTAGACCTTATAAAATGTCAACCATATGGAATAAAATATGTTCTCTTTTCGAAATTAAAAAAACTCAGTATGGATTTTAGCATGTTTTTTTCTGGATTAATCAATTGCTTTCTCATAGAGAAAGCTTTGTAATATTGGAAATTTCTTATCTTCATATTGTGTCAGTTCTCCAAAAATGTACCTGAACTGTCACCCATACTTGTAAAAATATATCAAAATTTGGGCAAAAATAAAACAGGGGTACTTGTGTTCAGCCCTTCATGTAACTTTTCTATGCAAAAGGGGTGCATATCGAAGCTTTAATCCTTTCGCGAGAATGGTTTGAAATCCATGGTTGCTAAGCAGTACTTACTGTACACAGTTTTAGATATTTCAAACATTTTTTTAGTCTTCTACTAATATTAAGTTGCAAATATTGAAAGTTACTAATTTCATTCTTAAAAGTATAATTATTAAACGAATTATGAAAATAATCTTTATTCTGTTGCATATATCAATTTTACAAGAATTTTGCTTTTTCATAGAAAAAGCTTTGTAATCAGGATTCCACAGTGTACACAATGATACATTTTTTTTATTTTTGTTCACGAATGTGGAAATTATCATTTTGCAGTTACCGACGATGTGAAGTAAATCAAATTAAAAGTTGTACAACATTTTTTTCACCAACCATTACTCGATGGAAAAAGCAAACAGTGCTGTCTGGTTGTGAAATTGTTAATTTTATTTCTTACTGTAATTAAGGCAGGAGAATAAACCTTCCTTTTTCATACTTAAAACACTTTAAGAATTGTGTAAATCCCTAAAATCTTCAAAACCTCAAACGTGCTTTATAAACTTTTAAAATCCGTAGAAATTCTTCAAAATCTATAAAAATCGGTTAAAATGATTGAAAATTCAACTATGAAATTTTTAATTGAGAATTCATTTTGCCGTAGAAAATTAAACTAATTGTCTGAAAGTTGACAGTTTTTAATTTATAATTTAACTATCAGGCTTGAAAATTCGACTGTTTTGTTGAAAATTCGATTATTTTCGAGGTGGAAATAAGATTAATTTCTAGAGCATTCGCCTTTTTGTTTTGAAATGTCAACAATTTGGTTCATATTTTTTAGTCTCCTGACTGAAAAACAATTCATGATTAACAATTCTATTCTTTTGCTGAAAAATTATCTTCTTGATTTGACCATTCCAAAAACATCTGCGATGCTCGCAATCTGCCAAGTTCAGGAGAGAATTCCGAATCAATATTTACTATTGTCACTAATTTGACTAATAATTTTGAAAGGTGTGTGAAAAAGTGCGAGGAAAGAACAAAGATTAAACACTTGAAAATCATAATATATTTACATTATTGACTTTATAATTATTATTGGTTATGAAGAGTTACCTGTAACATTTTACCGGACTTGAGTACTAGCTGGATACTAGCTGGACCAGCTATATTTACGGAACATTATATAGGCACGGTATTGGAAAAGATTGATTACTATTTCTCACTTGATTATTTAATCTTTTTTGTGACACTTCAATCTTCTTAATTGTCATTAAAAATATAAAGTTATGTTATTTGATGAAAGATTTGAAAAAATGGTAAACCTGGTTACATTGCATTCAAATTCGCGTTCTGTAGAATACAACCGTTGCAAACAATTTAAATAATGCAATTTAAAATTCTTTAATTTTTAATATTTTCAATTATAGATTCTTCAATTGTGTAATGTAGTTCCTAAAACTCAATACACATTCTGCAATCTCCCGGAATGAATTGAGACTAAATTCGTATTCATTTTGGACAAACTCAAACAGAGTTTAGGATAGATTGCGGATTGCGTCGGTTAAATGGTTATTTGAAAAATGCTCACGAATGGTTTAATAATAATTATCAAAATATCTTCATATTATATCCACCAATAGAATCGAGGATGACCACCAAGGTGAAGACCATAGTGTAAGAGATTCCCATTTCTTCCAATTAGGAGAAAACCTGATTATTACGTTAATCAAGAATTTAGTTAAAAGTGTATCCAACTATCTACTGAATATTCAAGTATTCTGTATAGTATATTTGATATTTTAGTCATCATCTAACGATTTATAAACATCAACCTTATCGTTCTGAGATATGTAAATCTCATAAATCAGTCCAAGTAAGGAAATTCAAATAACAGGAAATATTTTACACCATTTACAAATGTATTGGACATCCTTCTGAAGGTGTCTGCTAAGTTTTAAAAACAAAACAAGATTTTTTCGGGGATAGGCAGACCTAAAATCTGTCCCTCAATAGCCACGTGGATAAATCTGTTATGGGAAGAAGTATTTGTAAATCGCTTTTATTCTTGTACTCTTATCGCTAAACTTATGATTTCAATTATGAGCTAAGCTTACGAAATTGCGACGAAAACGTTTCTGTTTCTAAGGCAGAGTCCGTAACTGTAGAGGAGAATGACGCAAAGTGTGTCTACTTACACAACAGAACTGTTCTGACGTTAAGTTTTATGACTTTTTAATCTTAAGCCTACTGAGTGCTTCTTATTACCTTCTTGAAAAAAAAACTTAATTAATTATTATTTTATAAAGTGTTATAATATGAAAAATTGTAACAACATTAAATCAAGAATCAATAAGAAGATCAAGAAGGATATTAATGAAAATACCTTCCATTAATTCATAATTTAAGAAAAATGAAAAATTGTACTAATTTTATGTTTAGTTTCAACGGATTGTATTTAATTCTCATATTTTTTAAATTGCAAATATGTGCTTGAAGAGAAATTTTTTATTTTAGTGGCTGGTATGTCACTGATTACAGATTATCCGTTAGTATGGTTAAGTGGGATACGACCAACAAATAAACTGAAATCTTCATATACTCTTAAAAAAGCGGAATTACAATAAATCCAATTACACCCTATAAAGTTTCATCCATTTGGAGTAAAATATGTTTTTTAATCAGAGTTGGAAAACTCAGTATTTTTTCAATAGAACACTTTCCTTGATAATGCAAAAACGAGGGTAGCTAGGTTAATGCAATTTGAATTTATGGCCAAATCAGATAAGAAGACATTTTTTCAATTTCATATATTCTCAAAAATCGTGTTAGATGTGAATCTTTTTACAGTTTTGATTATATTCAGGAAAAAAAATAAGGATAGAATTTATTGAAAAATATCCTTTTTTAACAAAATATGTGGTATTTGTTCAGTTTATGTTACTGCGTAACGTTTGTAATTTATATTTAAAATAAATTGTTCACTTATTTTTCCAACAATTGCAGTTGGTCGGGTCAATAGATTTTTTCAAAATGCTGCAGACTTTAGGGTCAATAATTCAATCCTCCTTGGCTAATCCGTGAGAAAGCTTACAAACCGTTTTATATTTTAGTTTTAAATTTTCTGTAATTAAATTAATGCTTATGAAGAACTGAGGTTCACACGCTCTACTTTAAAATTCAATCTGATTTGACGAAAGGGGCCTACTGGAATTTCCTTCTTTTCATTCGTGGTCAATAAGGTGATCTTGACGCTTATCATGTTTCTTTTTGCACGTGTTTTATTGCGCTTGCGATG
>CAKNWU010315622.1:0-18030 GCA_932072015.1 Andricus quercustozae
GTCATGAGTTGAAGTCAAGATACACAATTCGAGAAAAACTTTATGCTTTTCTCAGTACAGGAATTCAAATTTCATCAATTTCTGTTTGTTCTTACAGAATCAAGTTGGAGCGGTGACCCACTCAGGCACCCGCGCTTAAGCTCGACCTCAAGCTCGCCCACACGCGCGCCCTCACGCTCAACCCAGCAAAACGAAGTTTCTTCGAGCCATTTACCTCCAGTTGTATTTGGTAAGTGCAATTGGGTGTACTTCCGAAAGTACATACCTTCGATTAGTTTAAAACTCCGTTTACCTATGTATTTAGACGCGCTGATCACGAATATGATAGTGTTAATAGGTGCAAATTCGATTTTCATGGAAATAATAAAAAATTTCCAAAAATCTTCCAGGAAAACTTGTACATCTACTCAAAATACACTTTTATACATGAAAAAGTTTTTCTGAAAAACCAATATTTTTCGAGAAAAGTAGGAAAATGTTGGTACAAAGATCAGAATTGCTTGGAATAGAACTTGTGATACTCCTGTGAATGGTCGCAGAAATAATGTTGGTCACATACCTTTCCCTTTTCCAAGATCTCGTTGCGGGCGGGAAGTCACCCCTGTGATTAGTCGAAGAAATAATGTAGGTCACATCCTTACTGCTTTCCAACGCCTCGTCGGTGGAAGGCACCCTTGTGATTGGCCAAAAAAATAAATATGGTCACATACCTTCCCCTTTCCAACGTCTTGGGGGGAAGCACCCCTACGTGACTGTTTGCAGAAATAATTTAGGTCACATCCTTATGCCTTTCCAACTTCTCGTGCTGGGCAGGAAGACACCCCTGTAAATGGCCACAGAAATAATTGCGGTCACATTATTACCAGTTTCCAATTTCTCGTGGGGGAAGGCACCCCTGTGACTGGTTATAGAAATAATTAAGGTCACATACCTTCCCCTTTCCAATTTGTCGTGGGGGTGGGAAGGCACCCCTGCGATTAACACCCCTGTGTTATTATTTACTAAGATAAAAGCAAAAAACCATGAAAATGAAATTTTTTACTTATTTTCAGTATCATTTTCATAATAATCAGCACATCAAAATACATAGGTATACGGAGTTTTAAATTAAATTGTACGTTTAAAAGAGATTCAATCTGACATTAACCCGTGGTACCTGTGTGCACACCAGATATAAATTTAACTTTGAGTGGTTCATTAATTTCTTATGAAGTTATTTGATTCATTGGCGGGAATTGTGTTGAGTAATAATACAATCAATAATAATTGGATCATCAATTAGGTAATAATTAATTATTCGGTACATTTTGTGTGCAGTAACTCGACATGTAGACCTACATTTTTTTGGTATTTTGTTTCTTTTGAAGTGTGTTGTGCATTTGGCGCTCTCTTTTGATACTTGTTAATTAGAATAAACTTTAAGGAAACAGTTTAAATTGGAAAATTTTTTTTTTAACTTTAACAAAAGGGCGATGGGCACAAGGATACCCCGGTTGTGTAACAACGTGGATAAAGTTAAGTGTGCACAGAGGGGTTAAGAAAAAGTATTCTTCTCCCCGTGGTAATGGTTTTGAGAGCACGGGTTAATATTAGGAACCGATTTCGTTCGAATTTGTAGATGGCTTTTTTTTTTGCATTTGAAGAAAACTAGGAGACGAGAACCATAAAATGTTATTTAAAGAATAAGTGTCCCCCCAATAAATGCCCACACAGATCAATCGTGATTGACTTAATATTCTTTAAAATTTCTAAAATTTCAAGTTACTAGTGTACGAGAAATTCATTAATACAAATTTTTTCTTTCAAAATTAGGTACATACCCGTTTCAAATACCTCCAAACAGCGTGACAGTGGAAATGACGGATGGCTCTTTTTATGGAAGATTGATCTACGAACTCGAAGAGCAAGAACAACCACCACTCTGGATGGAAGGTCGTCAAGATCCTAAGGACCGTTTCGCTTACATACATTTAGAAAATAACCGACGTTTTGCTACAGTTGGCCCTCTTAACTTTTTCGTTCACTGGCAAGGATATAATCCTCAACATCATGGTCCAAAGAAGGCCTATATACGTATAGGAAAAAAGGACTATTTCACAGCTGCACCTTTCGGAAATTTCCATCTTGAAATGACTAATTTCGATCGAAGCAACCGCATTTTTGTAGTAGTGCCACGTGGCCCTACATTTAGCGCAATGTTAGTGAAACGTGATGATTTACAGGAATACGTCGTACCTGATTTCATATTAGACCTATATACCTACTGAGGCTCCCGGATGACGACTGGTATTGTGGTTGCATTAGATTCGATGGTACAACGGAAAGCTTAAACGAGAAATTGGAACGAAACCTGAATGCACGTATCTGTTTTATTTATAATTTACCTAAAAGTGAACAGATCTCTTAATATCGTCAGAGAGCTGGGTTCTTAGCGGTGTCTGAAAGACGGAAACTTTTTATGGGCAACTTAATATACTCCATATTCGCAGATGAGAACCTTAAATATATATTTGAATTATTAATCGTTCATTATTAGTCGTTCATGATAAGGGGTGCACGCGTGTGGACTAAACTACCACCTTGTTTAGAGAGGCTTCCTAACAGCATCATTGTAGGAAGAGTTTCTTCAAATTTTTTGTGGTTAATGCGATCTCCCTGATGGAAATTACACACTGGTAGTGGCTTTTTCGAACATACTACTCATTCTACGGCCGGTTACTTTTACCTCCCTTGGTATTTCACTATTATATAAATTTTTAAGTTACTGTTTAGTACCTATGGTATCACTTATGTTCCTCAGAAGTCTACTTAAATATTATCCGATTATACTAAAAGGATGTATCGCTAATCCCATTTCTGTTAGCTTGTATATCTCTCTAGACGTACGTATGTAAGCCTTCTGCATATCATGAATATTCAATTGTATAACTAAATAAACTGCGCATTTTAAAATATGAGAATATTTTTTCCGAAGATGTTGTATAAAGTATGGCACTCCGCATTATAAAGTACAAAAAGTACAAATAGCAGTATTGATTATCGAATCAACTTATATGTTTTTCATCAGCATCAATTGTAGGTATTCCGTTAACATATCATGAATCACAAAAATATCTTTGTTTCCTTTGGCAGTCAACAGCGAAAGACCAAAGATATCCTTGGAAATTTTGTCATTTCGTTCAATGGTTTTAGCAGAGATGATCGCTTATCTTTCGGTCTGATGCGTGTTAACTTTCGAGTTTCAAAAATTGGACAAGTAGTATAGCAGCAAGACTATCGCTCACATGTTACCGACCAAACAAGGTTCTGTTCCATGATAAGGTACCGATCTTAGGTACAACGCTCACTCGGCAATGCAGATACCTGTCATGAATCTCGCCTCAGTCGATTTGTCAGATATTTACTTCACCGACAGAGCCCCTTACCAATTACAACTTCAGTTGACCCAAGCAAGTATACTATATATAAGCGCCAGTAATTTCTTGCGACTAATCAGTATAAGGAATCATCATAATAGTAATAGTAGATATTTCTACGAAGAAAGATTTTAATTTAAAATCGAATGCCGTTGAATCACACCAGAAAAAATGAATTTTTAACAAAGTAATTTAATTCTCATCAAAGAAAGATTTTTTAGTCAATAAATTTAGTCAAGAATTCTATTCCAAGAACAAATTATCAGAAGCAATGAAACATTGTTTAAATAATGTATTAGAATAGCTTATCATCACTCGCAAAATCGGATTTTTCACTTATGGTGTTTTTTTTTGGTAACCTATAAAACAGACTTTTATTCAATAAATAATTTTGGATTCGTATTCTATAGCTAATTTTGATCAGAAATATTGAGTTTCAACTCAATTCACCTGATATTGACAATTTCCAATAAAATTTACAAAAACGTATTTTTTTCTTATAGAAAAGCGTGTTAAACTTTATGGGGCTTTGGGATCCTCTAAATGTCATTTTTTTCAAAAATAAAAAAAAACATTAATTTTTGTGTATATTCGAACAAATTTGGGACGATATGCATCAAAATTCGAGACAAACAAATTTTGGACCTGTTTACTAGTTTCACAATATTGACTTCTCATTGTTTCAATATAGATCAAATATTTACGCAATCGCGTTCGTTTATTAAGCATTTTTATTTATCACTGTTTCCATATCTGTAATCTTTTCCTAACTCATACCAAATTTAGAAAACGTTAAAAATAATCAAAATAGCCACTGCTTTTCTAGGAATCAGAAATTTCACTATTTTTCGACAAATATTCTAGATACAAGAAAAAGTATAAACTTAAAATTGCTTTTTGTGAAGAGTTCTACAAAAAGTTCATCTATTATAGCTCAATATTTCTCATCCAAATATTTTTGAAACAAAAAGTTTCACTTCATTTAAATTAAGAGCAAATAAGAGATGAACGAGCAACATCTTGATGTGAGACGGTTCTCAGATAAAGAACAGCAGTATACGCGGCCTTAGAAGCGTCCGCGAAGCCGTGAAGTTCGAAAAATCGAAGAACATTGGAATGACCCAGCCAACGAGGAATCCTGATAGTATCTAGATGCCGAAGATTCTCAAAGAAGCGAATCCATCGTTGAAAGATTTCTTCTGGAATTGGATCGTCCCATCCAATGTTGATAAGCCAGAGAGTTCTGCATAAGAATCTTGAAGACTATGATGACTGGTGATATTAATCCGAGAGGATCAAACATTTTCGATATGTCTGATAAGACTCTTCTCTTGGTGCAAGGTGCTGTAGTCGTAGCTACGTTTGTACGAAGTAGCAGTTCATCTTCTGCTGGCTGCCACGTCAATCACAGAGCATGAAACTCTCTTCCGTCGTGCCATGAACGGGACCGAGATTTCGCCCTCCAATCTTCAGGGACTGACTTCACGAGTGCCATCTTATTGGATGTCTACTTGCGTAAGGGAAATACGCCCGATTGTAAAAGATCATCAGCGCCTGCCAAAACATCGCTGATGCAGATATGACGGGGGAGGATGGAGGCAGCGTGCGGCCACCAATTTCCTTCGTCCGTGACAAGTTGCTGGATTGTGTGTAGCGCCAAACAAACATTTTTTCAATGTCAGCTGAAAAGACCACGGCAAACATTCGCCATCGAAGTAAGATGTCCGAGAGCTCTGAATGCAATTTTGGTCCAGTGTGTTGGTAATCGTTGAGAGAAAAACCGGTTGAAGAATACACGAGGTATATTGATTTATTATTGAAACAGATTGATTCTGCCAATTCCATGTGACCTACAGTGAGATAGTCAGACACAAACTTAGCGTAGGCCGCACGAAGATCCAAATTCTTGAGTAGTCGACGTTCCAACTTGAGAAAGAGTAATTCAGCTTGAGCTCTGGATTCTCCGAGTTTGCTCATAGGTCCCTTGAGGGGAAGGCGAACAATGTAGCGTCCATCAGAGTCGCGAAGATGCGTTGTCTCATATTGTTGTTCACAAAACTACTCTGCTACAGTCAGTAATGCAGACGCAGGTAGAGCTGCCTCCTCTTGTTCCCAGAAGCGGTGAAGTTGAATAGATAAGGCATCCGGATTGCATATGACTTGCTGATAACTGGTTTGGATTGAACCGTTTGACCTTGATCCTCATCTATTATCACTTTACTCGTTGAGCCAGTGGGTCGTCCTGTAAGAATCCAACCGAGACATTAAGCCAGACCGTATGATGAGTGCATAGATTTCACCTCCAAGTAAGAGATGGACAGCTGAGTTTGCACTAGGTTTGGAATCAGAAAGATCAAGCCCATTTAATTCGGGCCAGGGTTAAAGGGCGACTCGATGTGACGGTGTGTAATTGCTGAGTCGAGGTATAACCAGAGCTTTTGTTTTTAGAGTGAAGCGGGAAGGCAATCGCGATAAGATGAGAAGATTGACTATACCCATTGATACTCCAGACGTAGAAGCTCCAAACACGGAGATGTGGAGAGATGCGACCCGGCGAAGTAATCGAAGACGCTGTGTAAGAATTTCTGACATAAAATTACCCTCCGAACAAGGATCTATCATACAACGTGCCTGAGTGGAAGATCCAGACAGAGAAACCTATTTGGATTCAGTTCCTGGGGATGATGCTGGGTCGTGAATGAAGGTATCATTGCCATCATGGCAGGTACGACACACCTTATTAGAGCGACAGTCTCCAACTCTATGTGGTCCAAAAGATTTCTCACATATGCCCCTCGAACGGAGGAATTTCTGCCGCTCAGCAAGAGATTTAGACTTGAATCCTTCGCAGAAAACTAAGTAATGATTCTTCTGACAGAGGGTGCAGCTAACGTTAGTTGAAGGTTTTCTGTCAGGCTTTTTTTAAACGTTATGTGCCTTCACGGAAGAATTCGATTTGCTATGTTTTGAATAACTCTTCGACGATGATGAGATTGCTGTTGTCTGAGATCTAGCTGAATGGCCCATGGACTCAAGTGCCTTCATTCTGGTCGTAAGAAATATATGAGCTGATCAAACGTCTGTGGTTCCACTTCTCCTCCAATAGAAGTTTCCCAGTCCCAGCGGGAATGCTGATCCAGTCGTTAAACTGTAGGGTAGGTCAACCAATCATCCCATGTTTCGGCGGGATGCTTGAGTGCAGTCAAGGCACCGATGGCTTCTGTCGTTCCATGCAGAAGCTTTCTCAACTCAGAGGCAGATTCCGTTGATACCGGCTGTAGAGAACATAAAGCGGCTATCTAAGAACTCACCAACAACCGAGTGTTTTGATATGTTTCCGTTAGTAAATCCCATGCTCGGGTGAAGTTCTCAGCAGCAGTAAGAATGTTGCTGACGAGATGAACAGGTTATCCAGATAGACTTGTTTTCAAATAATGCAATCTTGCAACGTTTGTCGTTTTCGGATTTGCCACGACAATAGCATTAAATAAATCACGGTAATTCGGCCAATCCAAACAGTTTCCCAAAAATTTAAGACGCTTGATCTTCGGAAGGTCTGGACCATGGCCGTGATTGGCTTGTTGAACTGAGTCACCTTCATCATCCTTAGAAGCTGGTCGTCGATCATAGGCATCCCTTTTGTCCAAAAATTTACCCATCTCAACTAAATAGAGTTCCTCCGTATCACTAAAAATGTCTTTAGAGAAGTACGGCGACTTCTCATCCTTCTTTGTATAGAAAGAGAGAACCTCTTGATGCTTCTTCTGAAATTGAACCCATTTAGCTGCACCTAATTTTTCAAAATTAACATAAGGCCGTGAAATAATAACGCTCAATTTGATTTGGTGGTCAATCAGTTCGACAATTTCCTCTTGGGTCATTTTGAATAATAAGAACTAAATAATTTGAGGAAAAAGTACACAAAGAATGAGAACCAATAATATTCAAGTCGAAGAGAGCATACAGGCTCAATGAAATATAATTTACTAGCACATCAAAATGAGATTCAATCAATTGTAAGACATGCGAGAAAATCGACAATAAATAATAAAAATGGAACGATCTCACAGATATCGCTGTCGAAGAATGTTGACAACTTCCTGAAGTTCACCTGAGAAGATAAACAAAGCCTGAATAATTTGACAGATCCTGCTGAAATATAGAAAGAGTATTGTCGAATATAAGAATGACTTCCTTCCTTCTATTTGTAGATGCGAAAAAGCGATAGAGGCGATACTTCCTTTCTTCTACTCGTAGTCGGCGAAGACACGAGAGGCACGTTGACAGCGTGTCAATTTTGTGAATTGTAATTATCCTCGCCGTCGTGCTGCCTCTCCGGATTGTGACCGGATGATGTGTCATGAGGGCGAGGAGTTGTGATTCGTTCTACATTGTGTTCCTCACCCTCATGCTGGCGCTCCGTGTTGTGACCGGAGGATGAGTCACGAGGGCGGGAACGATTACGCCCTTTCGAGGGGGTTCGTGCCATTGACATATTTTTCATTTATTTTTTTATTAGAGCTAGAGAAGGCAGGGTGATGCAGAGTGAGAACACAGCATGTATACGAAAATGATATAGAGACATATATTTTAACGTTTAATTATCCACCTTACATAAACGAAAAATAACACTTTCTCTTGAACCGAGATTACGATTATCAAATGCGAGTTTTGATTTGATTCATCTTTACATTTTTAATCTATTTATTTATTTTCAATAGACGAACCAATTTTCTCTCATAGCACGCGATTACAATTATTAAATATTATGAATATATAAAAGATATAACTATGATCAATTTTCTGGTTATACATTAATGAGGTTGACGTTTCTTCATATTTTTAATTCGTCTCACGCATATTCTGAAAGGAGGCTATCGATTTCCCTTAAGGTATCATCTACAGTTAAATCTATAGGCGGTGTGATATTTTCTATTTTTGGTTCCGTATTCGTCGGAGACCTTTCGCTTTTAACTGAGGTATCTTGCGCATGCGGCCTCTGCGCCTTTGGGCATTGTCGGATCGACTACGCGAATCCCGAGTCGCTATAAAAAATAAAAAATTTAATAATCGATTTCAAAATCAAAGGACGAGTCCCTGTTTGTCGCAGCGGAATAAAAAATATTTTTAAAAAAGGATTTTTTCTTCTAACTTACTTTTTGCGAAGAAAAAAAAGGGAGCTAGGAAAGTAGAGGAATGAGAGGAAAAGCTTACCAAGAAGCTGGCGGGAGAAGGAAGGGAGTGTTAGCAAGCTAACTGATGGGAGAGATGACCTACCAGAAGACTGGTGGACAGAATTTTCTTGAGAGCCGACCAGAGGACTGGTGGATACCTATGAAGGACTCCAAATAGTTGAATGATCTTTGCTGCCGGTAACCCGGCGCCGGTCTGTATCGTTGCTCTCGTGCACCGGCTTTTATGGGGTCCTTCCCACTTCAGCGAACGCTGGATGGAGGTGGGAGGCTCTGCGGCTTGATTGCAGGGTGCAACACTCACGCGTGAACCATCCGTTTCATTATTGATTATTGCGAGTGTGTGTAACTCAAAAGTCAATATTTATAACGAGTGTCTCGATGAACTGCTTACAGTTTGTTTACACGTTATGAACACACACTAGCTCACACCGATAGGCACTGGAATGTACGGTTCACGTTAATCCCTTTGACGAATCTAAATTTAGACACTTTTATCGAGCGAAAGTTTGGTAGTTATAATTACAAGCTCCATTACGAATTGCTCAAATATGACCACTGCAATTTTGCAACATCAAAATGGGATTGCGTTCAATAGATGATGCACTATGCTTTTATATTCCAGGTGCATTCACTGTTTGCACTTAAACTTGCACGTAAACTTACACTTAAACTTACACTTGTTTCACATTGAATGCGCGTAACTCCATAGCATCCTCCATAGCACCCATTGGAATTCCAGCTTGTATTTCAGGTTCTGTGTCTTCTTCAGTTGATGAATTAGGGAAAATAACTCTGCTACGTCTTGCTCTATCATCTAACTTTTTATTGTATCTTTCCTGCTAATGCTCGACAATATTGTGTAAGACACAGCACGCGCTTTCCATATCGGGGACGAATGTGTAACGGCAATAAATTCTTTTAGATATTCTTCGCCATCTGCCTTTCAGCCATCCAAATGCTCTCTCCACCGATATTCGACCAGAGTTGAGATACGCATTGAAGGACTCTTCTACTGCTGATAATTCTTGGTGTTTCGTGAAGCCCTTTATCATCCATGGAAGTAGCGGATAAACTGGGTCCTCCATGACCAAATATGAAATACTAACGCCGGTGATCAATCTTCTTGTCTGATGAAAAATATAGAGAAAGTATATGTAAATAATATTCTGACTCCTGTATTATCGATAGATGAAGTGGTTTAATTATTTAAAAAATAGAAGTATGCCTCTACCTGACAGATTAGTTGTTCATAGAGTATGAACAATGGTGACTGCTTGAGAACGTTTGCGTCATGGTTACAGCCCGGTGACTCTATATTTATATTTCGGAACCTTTAAACTCACACAGATCCTACAAATATGAATGACTTAAAGATTGTCTGCGATAAAATGATTAATATTATAAAGATTCGGAGTTACACTGAAAGATGATCGACAAGACCGTGCAATACGAATGACGCGTAACCATTTATTTTTTACCTTTTTTAATAAAATCCCCGTATCCCACAGATGGTGGTGTTAAGAAATATGTGATCCATCGACCAACAGCCCTGAATTCGCAGCAGATTGCGTATGTGAAAATCGTAATAGCGACTTCTTTTTTCACGCTTAATGGTTCTCTTGACATTATTGGGTTAAACTTTGGCCGCAAATTTTATTCTAATGCCCTGCAAATATATTCAAAAGTCTGTTGAGACATTCTTAAGTTTTCTATCTAATCTTCGTATTCAAATTGAGGAACGATAGTTTCCCACTATACGCAGCTTCTTTCTTGCATCCATACAGATCGATCAATTCTCAATAAATTTTCCTAATAATACGTGTCCAAAGAGAGAGACAGAGAGAGAGATATGTTCTCCACAATCTGTACTTGTAAACCAACTATTTCTCGCATAATGTTTTATAAGCAGTTTAAATTTTGTGAAACTAGCAGCAGTATTAAATGTTCCAAAACTTGATTGTAACAAAAAATAAGAGTGAATGCAATTTTCCCTTTAACCATCGGTTGAAAAAATTATTAAACCCTATAAAGAAAATAACGTCTAAAATAAGACTATATACGCAAAGGTTCGCAAAACAAGAACTTAACTTATACTCAAATGGCGAAACGACTTTTGATTTATAAAATACTGATCCTGGCGGAAATAATAGCTAATTCGTGTAGATAACGATACATAAAACAGCTCCTAAAAAGGTTTGTTACAAAAGTTCGCGAGGTAAGGATAACTTATACCTAAATTGCACCAACATCTTTGAATTTTAAAATACTGTTCCTTGATGAAAACTTTGATTACTGCTTGAATTAAGCACTTGAATGCGGGGATTGGGAAATTCCATATACCTCTTAATAGAAATAATGCCGAAAGTTGAGGAACTTACATCATATCGAACTGTGTATAAAGTATTGGCTATTTTTATTAATTTCTAGTGCAAGAATTGACATCGCTCAAGGACCTCATATTATGCATAAGAAAGGACCCGAGATTTTTGGGTACCCTGTAAGCATTTTTGTAGTGAAATTGTAAACGCTTGTTCTAGAACCCGACTCAGTTGGTTAGAAGTTTTTTGTGGGCGTTCTTTACGAGTTTTAATGTACCTACTAACTATTCTGATACAGGGATTTTCACAAAAGGTTACCCTTTTCCGTGAATCTTTGTTATAACTGCCTGTTACAGTGGATACTGCTTGTACCGATTTGGGTTTTTTACGACGTATGATGCTCGGTACAAACCTACTACGTTTCGACTCCTTTGATTTATGTATATTTTTCGGCGTATCGTCTATCTTTTGTGCATTGCCCCTGTTTGTCTCGAACGAGGCTTGTCTAGGTTTCTGGTGGACCTGTGCTTCTGTGATTATAACTCTTCCTGACGGATCTTTCTCGACGTCAATATGAGTTGGAGCTTGGTTCGTACCTGACTCAGTACCCCCCTCCGACTGTATTCCCCCGCTGTCCGGCTCGACCGATAGATCTACGTTATTTTCGAGATTTGGGGGTGTGTGGTGGGCAGGTTTAAGTAGTTCGATATTTACCGTTTTTTGGGACCCGTTCACGTTAATCACGAACGTTTTCCCGTCCGCGTGTCGTGATATGATTCTGTGAGGTCCTGTATAAGGCCTATGTAGAGGGGGTTTTACGTCTTTAATTTGTAGGAACATATGAGAACAAGTGGATAGATCTTTAAAGCCAAAAGGTTTGATCGCATTTTTTTTGTCAACCGGAATCATTTTCACCATACCGATGTACTCCTGTAATTCTTTGAGGAACTGATGCTGATCAGGCCCAGAAAATTTGAAGGAACATAAGACGCCCGGGATTCGGAGCGTCCTACCGAACAAAAAGTCAGCTGGACTAGCATCAAAATCCAATTTCATGCGTGAACGAAGTCCGGGGAGCACGGCGGGGAGGACACATGGCCAGTCCGGGTCGTTTGCCTGGCACATCAATGCTGCCTTCAAATTCCTGTGCCATCTCTCGACCATGCCATTGGCCGCAGGATGGTACGCTGTGGTGCGAATTTGTTTGTATCCGATCAGCCCCAGCAGGGCACCGAACAGTTGCGATTCGAACTGCGATCCTTGGTCAGTGGTTACGTAAATTGGTGTGCCGTATCGCGATACCCAATTTTCGTAAAAAGCCCTCGCAACTGTGGGGGCAGATGTTTCGTGCAGAGGAATGGCTTCTGGCCACCGCGAATACCTATCTATCATGGTTAGTATATACCTGTGCCCATTCCAATCAGGTAAAGGTCCTACTAGGTCTATATGGACATGGTCGAAACGGCCGTCCGAAGCGACGAAGTGGGCGGGTAGGAATTTATTGTGTCGCGTTATTTTGGCCTGTTGCCAATTAATGAATTGTTTGCACATTTCGCCACGTCTCTACACATGTCGGGCCACACGTATTGTTGGTGGATCAGTCTGTCTGTGACTTTCGCACTAGGGTGTGCCGCGGAGTGAAAAAGTTGAATTACCTCTGTAAGTAGGACTGCGGCTACATACGGGCGTACCGTCTGTTCGTGGATGTCGCAGTAAAAGGGGGCGTGGGCGTCTGCCACCGTCAACTTTTTCAGTTTAAGGGGGTGATTTGGATCAGTAATGATGTCCCTCAGCTGATCATTCTTTGCCTTTTCTTGCGAAATGTAGATCCCATCGAACAGTGTCGGAAGTCTGAATGCGTCGATCCTTGCGAGTACATTTTGTACATTGATGTGTGAGGTTACATTCTGGTCACTCCAATCGAAGATCGTGGGAGTCCAGAACGCGTTGATTCGCGATAAGGCATCCGCAACTATATTGTTTTTTCCCGGCATGTGGAGGATTTGTGCATTGTATTGCGCGATGAACGTTAGTTGACGTTTGCGGACTTCAGGCGATATTTCGCAGCCCTGCACCTAGGCATACTAAAGAGTGTTCCGTGAATATTTTGAACTCCCGGCCTTCCAGATACTAGTTGAAATATTTGACGGCTGAATAGATCGCGGTTAATTCGGGGTCATAGGTTGAGTAATTTTTCTGCGTGGGGTTGAACTTTCGGGAATAAAAGGCCAGTGGTTGCCAACGTCCGTTAGAGAATTGCCCGAGGGCCGCCCTTATTGCAGTGTCAGACACGTCTGATACTAGACGGATTTCTGCTTTTTCGTCCGGAAAGGACATGAGCGTAACATCCGCTAGTGAATCTTTACATTTTGTGTATGCTACTTCAGCTTCTGTCGTCCACACGATTGAGATTTTGTCCTTTTTGTAGCGTTTGTAGGAACACGTGTAAGGGTTCTTGTGTGTTTTCCGCGTGCGGTAAACATTTTCTGTAAAATTTTACCATCCCTAAAAACCTGCCCATTTCGTCAACATTCTTCGGTTTTGGGAATTCTTTTATGGCATTTATTTTCTCGGGGGTTGGTTTAAATCCCTGATCATTACCTATGTGCCCTAAAAATGTGAGTTCTGTTGCGCCTATTTGGCAATTGTCTACATTAAGTTTCAGGTGAAACTTCTCTAGGCGCTGCAGGACTGACTTCAGATGCAACTCATGCTCTTCGGTTGACGAAGATGCTATGAGGATGTCATTGATAAAAACGTAGACGAAATCGAAGCCGCTCAGCGGTTTGTCAATTTATCGTTGGAACGATTGCGCTGCGTTCCTAAACCCGAAAGTCATGACAAGGAACTCGAACAGGCCAAATGTTGTGATGACCGCAGTTTTGGCTATATCTTCCGGGGCAATCGGAATTTGATGGAAAGCCTTCTGCAGATCCAGAGCGGAGAAATTTTTTTTTCCTTTTAAAAGTGTTGGAAAATCCTGTAGGTGTGGAGCAAAATACTGATCGCGCACTGTGACCGCGTTCAGCCTTCTGCAATCCCCACAGATTCTCTATTCTCCATTCTTTTTCGCAGTCATGTGAATGGGACTAGCCCAGGGACTGTTTGAAGGACGACAAATGCCCTGCTCAAACATTTCTTTAAACTGGTCCTTAACGGCCTTCAGTTTTTGTGGAGCTAGGCGGCGTGCTCTCTGGGCCTGCTGGGGACCCGACGTTTTGATGTAGTGATACACCCCTCGATTTGCTCTACGCCAATCACACGCGGAAAATTATTGAAATTTTGAGCGTATTTGTGATCGGGATCCGCCAGAAAGATTGGGAACTCTTCGACTAATTGCGAAATCCCTTGCGCGTAAGCATGGGTTTCTCCGTCTACGATTATTTGAAATTTCAGATCCGGCAGGAGGTGGTAATATTTTAGGACGTCGCCTCCTAGAATGGGGTAAGGAACATCCGCTATAATGAAGTTCCAAGTAATGGTTTTTTTTTAACCCGACTTGGAGCTCCCGGCGAGAAATGCCGTAAGTACTTATGAGCGTGTTGTTCGCCGCGTACAGCTTAAGCCCCATAGGCTTTCGGGTGCAATTCGCGGGGGTAGGTATTAGTGATACCTCCGCGCCCAAGTCTTCAAGAAACAATTGACCGGAATTTTTATCTTTAATGTGGAGCCGTACGGAGTTCTTAACTCAGTTTTCACTCAGTTTTCCGAATTTTTAGCATCGTTATTTTATTCGTAGACTTAACTAAGTCTTTCATCTTGCACGGTCCGTAACATTTGAATGCTAATTCCATGAATTGATCATGATACCAGCAGAGACCTGCATACACTACCCTTTTTTCGTTTTCTGAGCCCGTAATTGGAATATTTCTGCCTTCTTTGCTACGGTGTCTGACACGTGGTGCTGTTTGCCTCGGTTTACTTCTACTCCGTTCATGGCTTGTCTCACCGATAGCGCTGGCCATCTGCACGAGGAACTCGGACACGCCCGCTGCTAGTTCGGGCTCCGGTTTCTCCAGAGTGTCGGAAAGGACGCTAACACTTTTCGCGTTCCTATTGACGATTTCGTGAACTTTGTCCGCGCTTTCCACGAGTTTCTTCTCGTCGCTCTCGTCATCGATGATGACTCGGATATCGGTCGGCAAACGTTCCTTCCAGAACCTTATGATTGTGCTGCGTGGGACTGAACCTGCCGCTAGTTCGAACAAATACTGAAGGAACCTGGACGGTTTCCGATGTCCGATCTCCGAGTGCTTTAAGAGCCTGTCTAGCTTTTGCTCTGCCGTTTCGGAATATTCTTTTTAGAGCGCTTTTGTTAATTGCTCGTACTTTCCGACGGGGCTCAAATTTTTAAAAGTGCTACTTATACTGTGCATCGTCTCGGTGTCCAAATTGTTAAAGATATTTAGGTCTTTAATGTCGCGTATATTGGGTTTTCACTGCGTTTTCATAGGAAGAGGACGGGACTACGCATTCCAGGGGTCTGTTGATATTTTTTTCAACCAATTCGAAAAGTTTATTGAACTTTGTTGTAAGCTCCTGCATTTGATTCTTTAGATTTATATTTTCTTCGAACAACCCCGCGACCTCGTTGCCGTCGCGCGAATTTTTCCCCATGTTCGCGTTTTCCTCTGAATTTTGCGAATTTTCGTTTTCCGGCATCGTTCTTCCGTACTGTCTGCCACTGCGCGTTACTTTTCGTGGGTTAACCGGAGAGTGGGGAATCAGTTGACGATATGTGGTGATCACTGTAGTTATTAAAACAACAAAGTTAACGTTAACTAATCACAAAAATACAGGTATCCTAAAACGCGTCAGAACATGAGTAGCATTAACTTAAATTTATTTTTACTTTATTTTTAGTTTTTAATTGTCCCGAAATAAAAAACGATAAGAGTGAGCACATTTCCGCCGTATTACGTGACAGGCAGTTGAAAACAAAATTTCTGTTCGAATAACCAATTAAGCACTGTACAAAGGGGAACAAGAAAGGTGGAACCCTCGTTCCCTGTCATTGTAGAACAAATTAATCTAACTCCGTATGGTTATGAGTATTTAAAAATTGGCAATGTTTTAACATTATCGTGCCGATATAATGTTTCGGAGTCTAGCGTGCATGTTCCCTGTCCCGATTTGCAGTTCACAAAGGTTTCTTGTAGCGTAATTATTAAGCAAATTAGTAATTAGTCGACGGGACGCTATCAGCATACATGAAAATTTGTGGGAATTTTCTGCACACTCATATTCATTTCAAACAAAAATATATGCCATTCCTCAAGAGGGAACACTTTTTACAAAAAAATAAATAATAGGAAAAATGTACCACATGTTTCCATAACCCTACTGATATAACTCAATGCATTTGAAAGAAGTCACATGAATATAACGCACAACCGGAGCGAAAAGTGCCATTTAAATTAAAAATGGTGTACGAATACCCATACGATATTTAATGTGAGTAAAACGTTTGGTTGTGAACTCTCAAAAGAACGAATTATAATTGTTGAGAAACTCGTGACATTTTTTAATAACCGCGTGAATTGACTGATGCGTCAACGTTCGCGTCATTCTTTAAAAACAGCAGCAGAGATGCAGGAAATGGTCGAAAGTCCTCATTAGCACTAGCCTATTTAAGTGGAATCGGGAAGAGAGAAAAAAACTCCATGGTTGAATTAATTAAAACAATACCATTTATTGGTATACAAATATTTGGCTTGACAACAGGTGTGCGTAGCACTTACGACTCGTATCTCACTATGGGAACGACTGACTCGACTCGTCAGTCGTTGTTCCGTTCCACGCAACGACTACTCACCCCACCCGAGTCTACAGCCCCACTCCCCCCACTCTATACATCATGTAGAGCCTACAATGCCATACACATGAAACTCCCGAAATGAGGCGAAGATAGCCGACCGGAGTAAAAGATCCCGTTCGGGTTGTACAGTCACAGTTCCGCTCGTAGGGGAAGCGGGAAACACTAATAGCGTATTCGGTTATCCTGCATTGGTGCACGCCAGAGCACTCCGACCTGCTCCCTCTTACTTATAGCGTATTCGGTTATCCTGCACTGGTGCACGCCAGAGCACTCCGACCTGCTCCGAAACGAGTCGAAGGGAGAAGGAAGAACGTGAGAAGAAGTAAGAGGGAGCAGGTCGGAGTGGTCTGGTGTGCAACAGTGCAGGATAACCGAATACGCTATTATTCTCACGTTCTTCCTTCTCCCTTCGACCCGCTTCGGAGCAGGTCAGAGTGCACCAGTGCAGGATAACCGAATACGCTATAAGAGAAGCGGAAACTTTTTAGTGGTATAGTGATGTAACACCCTGAAGTAAAATTTAGAATCTTAAAAACTGGAATTTAATGTCGTTTAGGCGAAAATCGTTGCTCCTCCTTTATCCATCTAGGCTGCTTCGGCACTGTTGCGGGTTTTTGAGAAAACCCTTCTCGGACGTACTTCCCGAAAAAGAAACGAATTAAAGTTCGAACCAAAAAAAGGATTGTTTGTTCAGGCGAATTTTTGGGAAATATAGGAAAATGTTAACAAATTAATTAATACATGTTTCCTTTGAAATCTTTCAAAATTATTTTAATTTTCTCTAGTTTAAATAAATTTACAAGGAAAATGCAATGGACAAAATTGCTCAAATTCAATTGGTTTTGAAGGGAGACGAGCGGGTTGATGTGGTAGTCGAATTTTGTCTGACTGCTGCCCTTTTTACAAGTCCCGATCTTCAGTCGACAATTCTCCCAAATTTGCTAATCCCCTCTTAATTAAAGAAAATCCTCCAATGAGGATCTATTATAATTTGTCATGTGCAAAATCTCCACCCACTTTTCGGGCCACACGTGGATTCAAGGTTCACTAGTTGCATTTCTAGATCTAACATTCTTTTGTACAATTCGCTCTTATTACTCACCCTATGAGTCATTTGATTCTTTGGAATAACCACTTCCGCTACATCTCTATTTTTTTGACCTCTTCAAGGCGTATCTTCTTACGCCTATATTTTATGACAGGTTTAAGACCCGTCGACTTACAGACTCCTGGTTTCGAAAGGCTGTTTTGTCACGAATATTCTTTTGAAAAATTAGACCGCC
>CAKNWU010315694.1:0-10357 GCA_932072015.1 Andricus quercustozae
ACTGTTCATAATTTAAACAATATTTATGTAGAAATGCACAGTTTTACCGTTTCTTCATAAAAAGTTTTACTTTTCTTTCAGGAACCAACAATAAATGTTTTGCTCATTATTCATTGTTATCACATTTTTATAATTACGAAAAGGTGTTGACTGTTCAAACAATATTTATAAATAAATGCACAGTTTGACCATTTTTCAATGATACATTTTTTTTTTGTGAGCTAAAAACCCAAGGTCATTACGTGTATTAATCAAAGGTGTGATGGGTTTTTAGTTATAGTGTTATCAAATTATGTTTTGTGTTGCGAATAGTATCTTGACAACAGCCGAAAATGCTAATAATTTATTCCACAAATATCATGAGGGTTCCTGAAAAATTATAAACAGTTCTTGTTAATTGAACAAACAAGGCAATAGTCAGTGGCAAGACATTCGTAGCTTACTCCACAAAAAAACTTACTCCTGCAAAAGTGACCAAAAGGAACATTTGTCTATAAAAATTGTTTAAATAATAATCTTTTCTTATCCGTTGGCAACTTATCATAGCAAAGAGTCATTTGAAATACATTTTTAGTCGATTTCGCAAATAAAATGGAGCTTATTCTCGGAAAAATGGCCAAAATGTGCATTTATTTATAAAAATTATTTTAAAAATTAATATTTTTGATCAATTTAAACAAAAGTACAGCTGAGTAACTAAAGTACAACTAACTATACATTTTTAGTAGGTTCCGCCAAAAAAATTGGCCCTATTCGTGGAATAATGTTAAAAATGTGAATTTGTTGATAAATATTGTTTAAATAATTACCATTGATTGTTAATTTTAAACAAATGATAGCATGGAGTCATTGGCAATAAATTGTTGGTCAATTCTGCAAAAAAAGTGGAGCCTATTCATTGTGACATACGAAAACTGTGTATTTGTTTATAAAATTTGTTTAAATAATGCTGCCAAGCAGCAGATATTTTAAAAAAATCACATTCAGGCATAAATTGAACTCATATTCTATATAAAAACTGTGAATTTCAAACGACTAATCATTGCAAATCACAAAACATTTCTTTTGTTCAATAATTTGTTTAAAACATTATAGACAATTTTTTTTTGCTCCAACCTACTGAAAGCTCTTGCTAGATAGTAATTACACTGACTTAAACTCTTCTTTATAGTCAATTCGCAGATCTTACACAAAAAATGTACATCTGCAAAGTTAGGATAAAATTATTCTTTTTTTTGTTGTTGAATAAAAAATTTTGGTTTCACCAAATCAAAATTCTCGCACCGACTCGATATACCCGAAAGCCTTACGGTTATTAAAAAAAAACGTCAAAATCCATTCAAAATTAGGTTGTAGACAGACTTTGGTCCACAAAAAGTGCGTGTAGAGCCGATCACGGAACGCATAGAATACCGGCCGCGGTCGGTCCAAATCCAATTCGGTCCAATTCCACTTTTTGACATATGTGAAAGCGAGTCCCGAAAGATTCTATTTGAAATAAAAGTTAACTCTTTCTATTTTCAATTCATTCATTTAATATTGGATTTAAAACATTAGGAATTCTTTCTCACGAAATTTATACACTAAGGTGATATGCTCAGAAGTCATACTGCCCTGAGTTGTCAAGCGACGCCGTTAGTACTAAATGCGTTAGTACTTTAGGTAAGTTGGGTTCGAATCTCGCCGCAGCGATTTCGATTTTTCATAGCGATTAAGCGTGCGATTATGTATATAGTGAATTAAGTATATATAATAATAAAAAAATAATAATTGTACGCGTGTTTCCGTATTTAATTGTATTTAATTTGTGTATTTAGTTCCTCCTTCTGAAGGTTAAATCTTTTGGTGTGGTGAGTTATTTTTCATATAGTCGTTTGAGATTCTCATATGGTTTGTATAAAATGTATTACCATCATTTTAACTTCGCTTGTCAACTTTGATATAGTGAATTTTAAATTCTCGCAAGTTTTATAAGAGTTAATGCAACATGCTTATAATAATTCTAAAGCTTTTTTTATCAGAGAAACCTTTCCAAAGGTGAAATGAAAGATGAAAATAAAATATTTACCTAATTGTTTGAACAAAATGTAAAAAAAAAGAACCACTCACATCGTCACACTTGCATGACACTGGGGCTGTATGTATTTGACGTTCTCAATACGTATTACGCTGCTCTTTCAAACATTACTTTTTTTACTTTAGAATTTTTTGTTAATTTTTTCAACGTTTCGTTAGTAAATGCATGTCAGAAACATGAGTACTGTACAAAAAGTATCCATAAAAGACATCTGCTATTATTGAACACTTATACATATAATATTTTATTAAAAACGGAACTATATTTCTATCACACTTTAATTCTTTAAATTTGTTGATCATCTAATTTTTCAATCACATTTTAATACTTCAAAGCCATTTACGTTTGACCTCATATTGATGAAGGCCTGACAAATTATAGGGAGTTTAATAAAATCATTATAGGTGAAGCGTAAAACTTTCAATACCTGATTTACTTTTTATTTTATTTGTTATAATTTGTCAGGCCTTCATCAATATGAGGTCAAACGTAAATGTTTTAAGCAAGAAATAAGGATAAAAAGTCGATTTTTAGTTTTGCAATGAATATACTTTCGCGAACTTGTTTGAACATGGTACCGTGGGGCTATAGAGAGAAAACAATTTCGAGGTGAAATATCTTGACACAGTTTCGTGCAAGGTATGATGAGGTAGCAGTGAAAAGAATGCCATCTCATGCGAAACCTAACGGGCAAATTTAAAAAAAAGAATGCTAGAAGCTCAGAACAGTTCTTTAAACAAAATTCAACATTTCGTGACAGAGTATTTGTTTATATAAGACTATCATGTTGAGAAGATAAATTATAAGAAGCAACGTGGAATTATTCACCATAAATGGTCATATATTTAAGATGGATTATCGTTGAAAAAAGTACTTTTATTTTCAAGAAAAGATAACCAAAAAGAATTCTTTTTATTAAAGATTATGTTAAATATTATATTAAATGAAAAAGAAAGAATTAACATCTTGAACAATTAAAAACCCTGAAGTGTGAAGATGTTGTAATTCAAACTCCTATTATTTTATAATATTCGACACTTTAGTTAAATTCAATGGGATATGCAGGAGTATAAAAATTTAAAGTTCGCACACATACCCATCGTTATATAAAAAGCAGCCTTTGAAATCCGAAAACAGTGCAATACGAGCTCCTATCATTTTATAATATTCTCTGCTGAATATCAAATATAGATGAAATTGAGGCGCATAATACAAAATATTTCAATTCTTGATTACCTTTTATGTACTATTCTATAAAAAGAATTAACGCTTGCTACATGAAAATATGGTAAATCGAGTTTTAAGTTATTTTGTATCAGTTTACACCTCGTTTTACACTGATGAAAAACATGCTGGAATACTCTACGATAAAGTACAAATTTTATGACCCTTCTATCACATCCTTAAATAAAAAATGAGCAAAAGATTGGTATCAGCAGGAATTAATTTAAATTCCATAGAAGGAACAATAAATTTAAGTTAGAATTATGATTCAAGAAAGTTATTATTGAAAATTGCTTATTGAAAAGGAATGAAAGAGGGGGGAAATGAAACAAAATTGTCAAAATCTACATAATCTTAACTAAATTAAAATAGGATTTTTACCGAAAAGAGCATTTCCATGCAAAATTTTCCCTTTTGAAGTTTTGTACATTTATCCTTTTTCTTTTTTACCACTTATTTTCGTAATTTCATTGCTAATTGTTTAGTGCTAGAAGTGCAGTAAATAAACTAGATTGACTGACCATGGCGTAATACATAGGGTGTCAGGCAGAAAATGTGAGCTGTATATGTGGGCATAGTTGAGATGAGTATTCGAAATACAAACTGCGTCGATACTCGTAATTCATCTTTATAGTTACCGCGACCTGTATATACAAGAAGGGAACAAAGCAAACGCAGTAGTGAAAATGACGTAGAGTCAGCCATCCATGGGGCAAAAGGTTATTATATTATTATGTTGGTCGAGTCTGATTCAATTTAGTGTCAAAAGTATCACATGAACCCAATTATTTCAGTGTAAAAGGCACGGATTTATTCTGTGTAAATGAAAAGTTACGTTTTTCAAATTAAGCGTTTGATGAATTTGATACACTGCACTGTTAGTAATTCTTGCCTTTATTTTACGAAAAATATGACATGAAATGTGTATGAAATGCCTGTATAGAATACCGACAGCAGGTAACAGAGAAACCATTGTTGAAACAGTGGGTAATATAGGGATTTCCATAACACAGCCTCCCAAAAAAATGTTTTTTGGGGGTCGCTGAAACCGAATCCGAAGTCCATTTTACCCCATCACGTCAGGTTTTTGACATAAACTTAAAAAAATATTATAATACGAGCCCAATTAGCCCGTTATACCTGATATATTGAATCCCATAACCCCTTGAACCTATAGCCTTTCAACCCGTTAAACCCGTAACACCTTGAACTCATAACTCCACAATCTTATAACCATAAATTCCAATAACTATAAGAGCGCAATCTATCATGGCCCAGCATTTCTGCAAGACTCATTTCACACAAGATCAGTCATTTTTGAGTGAGAGCCATTTGTTATTCGTTATTTGTTATTTTTGAGGTTATGTGGCTATTGGAATTCTAAGTTATAGGGTAAAGAGGTTATGGGGTCAAGGGGTCGAATGGTTATGGGGTTAAGAGATTATGAGGTTTATAATATTAGGTATAACGGGATAATTGGGCTTGGATTATAAGATTTTTTAAGGTTATGTTAAAAACCTGATATAACGGGGTGAAACGGATTTCGGTTTCAGCAACCCCAAAAACATATAGTAAGAATGGCCTGTACCCCAGGCCAGAATTATTTTTTATTTTTGTGTGGCTGTGAACACTTTTTATGGTTATGTCAAAAACCTGACGCGGTGGGGTAAAATGGACTTCGGATTCGGTTTCAGCGATCCCAAAAACATATAATAAACATGGTCTGACCCCCAGGCCAGAAATTTTTGTGTGTGTGGCTGTTTAATCAATCATCAGGGATGCTCACTGCACATTTATGTGGTACATCAGGTTTCTACATTACTGACAAGGAAAGTTGGTGTTTAAATTTTCCGCGCCTGTAGTTAATGACATTTTGTGCTCTTTGTGAATGTGAATTTCCCAATCACTCATATACATTAGGGTGAAAATAAAAAAATCACAATCCGCTTAGAAACTTTTTTTGGAACAGGTATTTCGTATTCAAGTAAAACATTTTTTTCCATTAGTCCTAACTCTAATGATGATAAAAAATAGTGATAAGCAAGATCAAGAAGGGTACTTTATTTTTAAATTCATTCTTTAAGTATTAAATAATAAGATTTATATTGCAATGCTTGTAAAAGCCATGGGATCGGGTGAGATATTGGCATATTTAAATGATTTTTCTCTTTTACCAGATAAAGTTGAAATAATAAATCAGTGCAAAAGGTGCTGACTTTGAAACGTGATTACTTGTTCCCAAAAGGAGCGAAAAACTAAAAAATTTTGTTTTTGTTTTAACTTATTCAATTACGCGTCGAATGAGCTCTTATGGGGATATTTTTGACCTTTTCAGGAGAATATTCCACGTGAGCAGTTTTAAAAAAAAATCAAGCATTTATCGAATTTTGTACCTCGATTTTAACTTGTGGCATGACGTAGGAAAATTGTAGCAAAAATCTCACATTCATATCACACAGTCTTTAAGGTCTTATCTTTAATTTAAAGCAATAAAAATTAAGAACTATTTACGGGTACTCGAGATATTACTAGCGTGTCTGCTCCGAATTTCAGTTGCTGTACGTAGCAGCAAGTCTGTCCATCTGCGGTGATCGCCGATTGAGACTCGACCCAGACAGGTTTGCAAATTTATTGTCATATCTGGGGAACCGGTAAGAAACAAAATCTGATACATTCTCAGCGATCACCGCTCTCGCGGTCGACAGCAGTAATCGCCGACTGAAACTTGATATTTGAGACATGGACATTTTTAGTCATATCTCGAGAACCCGAAAAGATTTTTTAAGTTTCATTGGCTTAAATTAAAGATAAAACTTCAGAGAATGTGTGGTGTGAATTTTAGATTTTTGCTATAACTTTCCTAGGTCATGTCACAAGTTGAATTCGAGGTACAAAACTTGAGAAATGCTTGCATTTTGTTTAAATTTCTCACGTGGTATATTCTCCTCAAAAGGTCAAAAATATCCCTATAAAAGCTTATTCGACGCGTAATTTAATAAGCTTTCTAACGATTTTTTTAACCGTTTTTTGCTCCTTTTGGTAACGAGTATTAACGTTTCAAAGTCAGCTATGAGATCCTATAATTAAATTTTTTTAGCTGAATGGAAGCCAGTAGTTTTCTCGGGATAGGATATCGTTGATTTTTTTTATTTCCACCCATTTAGTAAATAGTTACCAAAATTTTGTTCACTAATGGGACTAGTTATCGACTGCTGATAAGGTAATCCCTGTATTTCCGACTAAGCCGTTATCGATTGAGTGTTTTTTGGCGCAAACTGTTATCGGTTGTCAGTAATTACTTGATATTACGATTTACTTCGAACTTCTTTTATTAAATATAACTAGGAGTCGAGAAAGTACCAGAATTAAAATATAAGATTAACATCAATACAAAGTATATCACAGAATTCCTTTCCTACAGTTTTTAATAAATATTTGGATTTTTCTAATAAAACCCTTTCTCTTCAAGCAAAAATTGTATAAAAACGCCAGGAAAATTGCCGTGTTAAAGTGGGAAATGTATATTTATAGATAATTGAAACAGAGTCTCGAGAAAATTATTGAAAAGTACAATCTGGAGTTACACAGTCGTTCATTTGATAGGTAGGGCAAACTGAATAAAAAGGAAGTGAATGTACAGCTTTGAGGAGCGCTTTCCAGGGTAAATAGATGTAGAGAATGGCGCCAGATAAGTGTTTCGTGGATTAGTTTTCGTATTTTCGTAGCAACGTCTTGCTCCTCTTTCTCGAAATAAATCCTACAGGGACCCTCTTTTATACCTACTTCCCAGGCAGAAATGGATGCTAATCCTCGGATTCAGGTTTGAAAGCGGAACAACCTATAGAGTGAGTGTCAGCTCCAGTGGAAGTGCACATTTTATTAGACCTGAAATTCTTTCCTGCCTCTAGAATACACGAAAATTGATTCGTGAACTGTCTGTACTCCAAGGGCTCCGTACATATACCATTAATCCTCTCGACAGCTATAATAACGAACTTGGCTCTGGAGAAAGAAAGAGAGGCTCCTGTTTTCTTCAAGTGAGTTAGTGCAGGCATCTTTTAGCAACGTGCGAACAATTTAATAAAAAAATGCTACGGGACTAAAATTTTTATTACTAACCTTATACGTTCATTTTTTTATTTCTCTTTTTTTCCTAATCTCCTTCTGCTCGAAACAGTCAGTGTCTCATTACTCAGAAAGAACGCGAATGGGCTTGATTGAAAGGAAAATTTAGTCTATGAAGAAAGTTAGCTCATAAAATTAGTGTAACAAAAAATCTCGTTTGTGTCCTATATCTCTGTTTTTTAGTTCGAAACATACATTTCTTTTAATTGACGATTAATTCTTTTGGACGAGAGAGTTTCATAAATTAACAAATCTTCCCGATGCATGAGCACATTCTTATCGCGTGCCTATATAGGGCGTCGGCCGTTTCTTAGATTACGCGCTTCGCACTAGGGTATTGTACTTCCACCACTTTTGTGCATATACCTTTCAAAATTAAAGATCAAACTATTGACAACTGTCGTTTAGTAATTATGAATTCCTTTTTCAATAAATGTATGTTTTAATAATTTCTGTATGACGGCCTGAGATTTATGTTTAAGGTGAAAAACGTGACCGTTAAACATTTGATTCTATCTTGTTTCGTTTTTGAATAAATTTAAATTTGTTCATTTTAATGTCATTTTTCACGGTTAAAACTAATCGTATCACGATTAAAACAGAAGATATGAATGTTATCAAAAAATAGTATTTAACGAATTTGTACATCTTCTTACGGTAAATATTTTTAATTCTTAACATTTTCTTGTATCTTGCATAATTTCACTGAAAAATTGATTTTTTTTATTTTTAATCACATTTTTACGATTAAAATAAAAACTACGCATTTTATTAAAAAACTTCACTTATGAAATTTTTTAGGCCTTTTGAAGATGAAAATTTTTTCTCTGCATTATTTTAAAATACCTTGCATATATTGGCCAAAAAATGGAATTTTTTATTTTTAAGAACATATTTTCCACGAAATTAATAAAAAATATTCGTCTTATAAAAAAAAATAATGTCAAAAAAATGTTTAGATCTTTTTATGATAATCAATTTTGCTTCTTAACATTTTTTTGTATCTCGTATTGTTTTTCTGGAAAATGGAATTTAACCCTTAACCTTTGTTTGGCACAGGGGGTCGTATAAGACCCCAGACGTTCGAAATTGCAAAATTAGAGTATCTAAACATAAAAGTAGCGAGTTTATAGTAACATTTATCGATAATTTGGATGTTAAACTAACTTTCAGGGCATAGAGCCCAATTAAAAAATAAGGTTGGAACATCATATTTTGCTCAAGAAATACGCATCGTGTGAAAAAAATATTCTTAATAAAAACTTTTTATTTTAGAGGGCGAAAAGCGACTTTAAAGAAATTTACCCCCCCCCCCTTGATTTTAGGCAGGGGGTGGGTGGGAGTTTTTTTCGCGAATCGAAAAAAAATTTGCAAATAAAACTTACGTATTTCACAAAGGAGGTTCTGAATCTGTGAGACAAAATTGGGGTTCCGATTTTAAATTCCAAGTTACCCTCTGCCTCTTGGGAGGGGGGGGGGGGTAATTTTGTTCAAGGTCGCTTTTCCCCCTCGAAAATAAAAAGTTTTTATTACGGATATTTTTTCATAGGATGCGTATTTTTTGAGATATTTCGATGTCTCAAGTTTAAAAAAACACCCAATATATAACATATCTACCTCATATCTACATATCTATCTCTCCCTCTCTCTTTTCCTTAGATATTTAAAATAATGAATCTAGTTAGTTAAATGCGTAGATCATAAGTTCTTCGAATGTTTTTCAGCTTTTTTATAATAAATAAATTATGTTATTTTGGGCAAAACACGTAGTTCAATTTTTCACGAAATTCCCACTTTCATTTCCCGGAATAAATACCGTTTTTAAAAGAACTTTTTTCACGCTAATTTTTTTCTTGTACCAATACATTGGAAGAAGCCACAGTTCAATTTTTAGCTAATTCTATCGATGGAAAGAAAAGTTATGATTTTTTTGATGAAAATTGGCATTTTTCACCTTCATGCAATTTCAACCATTTTTTTTGTTTATTTAAATTTAATATTTAGCTATATAACCTATATGGTCTTTTAAACTAAGTACTCAAAAAGATATAAGAAAATTTTCAAGTAAAAATATTTAATACTTTGTGATTTATATCAATTTTACACGCTGGGGTCGTCAACGACCCCGTGTGCCAAGTACGTTACTCCAGGGAGGTGTGCCAAACTAGGGTTAAATGGCACACCTCAAAATAATTGCATTACTGGCACAAGGGGTGTTTGACACCCCACGTGTTTAAACGTGTATTGTGAAGCCTGCTCTGCATACTTTTCAACAAAAATTTTATATAATATAGTTTAACAATTTTTTTAAAAAGTCTAACTGGTTTTATAACCATTTTTCAAATGAAAGATAGTTTAAAAAAATGTTTTAAAAAAACCGGAACAAATGAGGGTTTTATATAAAAATTCATAACTCGCGTAATTTTTAATATTTTTAGCTAAAAATGTATTGACATACTCTTGAAATACTATGATTTCAGAAAAGAATTACTGCAATGTTGTACCTTTCAAAAAAGGTATTTATTTCCAGAAATGAGCACGTAGTTTTTTGTTAAAAATGAGCACCATATTTTTTCATATATAAACCAATGTTTATTTATAAAAATGCATTAAAAAAATGTTTCAAAAGTAAAAAATACATGAAAGTAAAAAATAAATTAAGAATAACTCAGAACTAAACAATTTAGAAGGAAATAATTTTCATTTTCATACACTTTTTCAGACACTACTGGCACAAGGGGTCTCCGACACCCCACGCTTTTGACAATTCAACTTTGGATGGCTGCCGATTGAAGACTAACGCTTGGCGGTCTATGTCAACATACTTTTCTGTTAGTTAGTGATCCCAATTAATGTCAGATGATGACACATGCCCAATTTTTTTGAATTTAGTATACTTAATTGGAGCGCAAACTTTTCTTGGGGTGTAAT
>CAKNWU010315702.1:0-11344 GCA_932072015.1 Andricus quercustozae
TTTCTTCTCAAATACATTTTTTTCAAGATATTTGGCAATTATTTCGTAAATTTTCATTTGCTTAAAAAATACTTTTCTCCTGTAAATCGTAAAAAATTAATAAATAATACTGGTAAACTGTCTTTCTCTGAAAATATTACTCTAAGCATTCAATAAATACGTTATCGACTTTAGAAAGTAGTCACTTTTCAAGATTTACAGGGAGAAAAAATTGTTAAAATAATTGCCAAAGATAATAAACAAGAAATATATCTCTTGACGTTTATCAACTGTATTATTTATACAGAAAAATAATAACCTTTGACGTGACACATGGGAAACAAATACTGTTTAAATAAATAATAATTGTTTAGAAATGTGAAATTACTTTAAAAATATTTGAAAACTTGTCACTTATCAAATAAAAAATAAAAATGCAAAAAAATCCAAATAATACCGTCTTTAGCATGAATTTGACATAAGACTGCTATTTTGCATTGTTTGGGGCGTTTTCCGTGCACTATACAGTTGAATTGTGGGGATCAAAGTTAAAACTTTTTAGGTAGAAATTATTAAAAATGGGGAATTTCTTGTTCCGGAAAACGAACAACTTGGGGGGATGTATCACGAAAATTCGAAAATCGAACTTATGCAGGTATAAATTTGGACTAGCCTATTGTCAGAACACTAAAAATAAAGTGAAATTTTGAATTTGGGGGTACAATTTCACATGCATCACAAGGAGAACATTTTTTTACTTGAATTTATTTTTCTATGGATATATTAATTATTAATATTTTAGCGACTTCTTAAATTATTGCTAATAAGTAATAACAAATAGGTGAAAATATTGATGCACGCGAAGTTGCGCGAACCGTAAGCTGATTTGATCTAGTCTACCTAGTTGTTTTAAATAATAACTTTCTGTCTGAAATTGAGATCAGTCGGTAAAAATATACAAGTAAAAAATATATATTCTGACCAGAAGTAGGTATGTCATGACTTCATACAATTTGAATCAGTAATCGATAACATTCATGGTACTAGTTGTTGGCAAAGCAACCGGATTCAGTAGAACTTCATATCGAATACCACAGATGTCCGTAACTTATATTCATTGTGACTATCTAGAGGCAGCACCTTTCGGACATTCAAAATAGCGTGAGGTGTTTAAATATGAATGTATGATGATTTTGGGATTATACGGATTAATTAACATAATTATTAAATAAATCAAGTTCAAAGGTTTACAAATTGAATATATTGAGAGAGACTTGGTATTTTAGAAAAGCGAACTGACTCAGTAGCTTAAGGAATTTCTGAATTTGCATTCTTCTTTGATTTAATGTGTTGCACGTGTTTTCTTTGAATAAAATGGTTGTTGTTTTAGGTTTTATTTTAAGGAAATGGGAACGAAAAGAGCGTGTTTCGACTGAATCTCAAAAAGAAATTTACTCAAAGGGGTTAGTTAGGATTTTGAAAAAGAACTTCGAGATTTTGTGTAGAGTAATCAAATAAATAAAGAGAGCATTGTTTTATTATCCAGTTTGCTCTAGAACTTTAGTGGATTTTTAGTAAAGTTGGATTCAGAAAATTCTCTATTGCAAATCAATATTCAGAATATACTCAAATTTTAATTCGGAACTCTTAGTGTTTTATTGACTTTATCCGTTTTCAATTTAATAATTACTATTCTTTCATATAATATAAAAATATTCAATTAAATTGAATATAGAGTTTTAAATAAATTTAAAACGCCCAATTACAACTTGGACCTGGACAACTTGGGCATCGATGGTTTCGCCAAGTCGGAGAGTGGAAGAGGAGAGTCTTTACGCTTAAAGTGGAAATAACCAAAATCTGAAGTGTTCAAACTAAAATTAAATAAATTTAATTTCCGCGCTAATTTGATCGTAGACTGTCACATCATAACCGCATGCGCTGGTATTGTGGTTTATCTCGTGAAAAAAAAAACTAGTAGTAAAAGATGCAAGAACTTTTCTACTAATATTAGTTTTCTGTAATATTTTTATATATAAGCAGTGTAGAGAGTGTCTGAATCACTGGTTATAACTAGCGACTTTATCGTAGAATCGGTCTTAATAACTATTGACAGCTTTCCAATGAATCAAATTTTTATCCCGACAATGGATGACACCAGAAACAAAAATTACGAAGCTGATGTAGCTCATGCGCACGTTAGAAATGAGTAACTTTGCACACCGGCAAAATAAAAATATTCTTAAAAATTGGTAGAAAAAATTATACGCGAATTTGGATGTGAAACACCATAAGAGATCAAAAATTTTATGGAAAAGTGAAAAAAAGTATAAATATTTTTCTCAGACGGTTGTTGCAAAAAATAAACTACTCTTAACTTCCTACCTCGCTAATCCCAGCCTCGTGCTTCGAGCCTCCGGCTCATTCTGCAAGTTTCACAGTCGTCGGAAATCGTTCAGTTTGCGCAATTGTACCACAAATAGATAAATTTACACTCCTGTCCACTTTATTTACATACTTCTCCCTATGTATCCGGGTTTAAATATATTAAAAATGAACATACTTATAGAGACATGCCAGTTATATCATTTTTGCATGAAAAATAAAAAACATTTTTAAAAAGTGACTAAAATTGTTATGTAACTACGATTCAAAATATTTTGTGATTTTCGCTTCCTCATAGAAGAAACTTTGTAATAGTCACAATTCTCAAAAAATTGTAATGTTTATACAATGTTCTAAGGGAACGTCCATTAATTATGAGTATAGTCCCCATAGATTTACTATAGGTCCCACTATAGTTCCCTGGAAGTTGTTGTCTGTGTAATATTAGGATGGTTTTTTATTCATACTTGGTGGAATTTTCTAAGAATTTCTCTGCTCTCACCCTCCAGTTTTGTTCGAATGCCCCAAAAAAATGTTCTCTAAATTTGAGCGAAATCGGTTAATATTTAGGGGTAGCGCAAAGACCATGAAGTTTGTATGGGAAAAAGTCAGCTTTTTGTAAATCTAATATTTAAATGCGATAATATGTTACAAATAATTTTGTATTTCAGTATATTGTTCTGAGTTCGTCAGAGAATAATAATCAATCATAAATTTTGAGGGTTAATGACTGTAAGCCACTCTTATGAGTCCCCAAAAAAACCTCATAAGTGACAAATTTGAATTTTACGTGATATTTCAGCTTATTAATACTTTTTGAAAGTTTTTTTCATGAATAATCATTAATCGGTAATTTCAAAATACTCAGTCAATTGTTAACTAATTTTCAATTGTTTAAAAAAAATTTTAAATGGTTAAAAATTAGTTTTTTCAGGTAAATCGCAAAATGAATGTATTTTCTAGACGTTATGAGTTCTTTAATAAATGATAACAATAAAATAATTTGTTTAAATAATCTTACAATGAATATAATATAATATTTGGATGTTGATGGTGCTTTAAATAATACGTGTTTGTTAAAGTATATAGTGCACCTAAAAAAAATCAGCAGAAACATTTTATTTCACCAAATTTTCTACAGATTTAAATATTTTCAAGTACTAATTTGTCTTCTAAGAATAATTGTAAATGTTTACACAAATGCATATTATTTAAACATGCCATCTTGTTAAAATATATTATAGTATAAATATAATTGTAAAGTTATTTAAACAAATTATGTTATTCTTATATTTGATTAAAGAACTCTTAACGTCTAGAAAATACGTTCATTTCGCTACTTACCTAAAAACAAATGTTTAAACAAATTAAGATTGTTGAAACAATTTAAAATTAGTAAACAGATGACTGTGTATTCATAAATTACCGATTAATGATTACTTATGACAAAAATCTTTCAAAAAACGTTAATAAACTGCAATATTCATTCAAATTAAAATTTGTCGCTTATGGGGTTTTCTTTGGGGACCCATAAGAGTATATTTTAAATTTATTCACCCTTGAAATTTATAATTGATTCTTAATCATTGATGAATTCTAAACAATATACTGAAATAGGGAATTATTGGTTACGAAAAGCTGACTTTTTCCCATGTTAAATCAATGGGAAACTTCATGATCTTTGAGCGACCCCTGTTATATTAACCGATTTCGCTTTTAGGAGATTTTTTTTAGGGGCATTCGAACAATATTGGGTAGGTGAAACCTAAGAAATTCGAAAAGTGAAAAATAAGGGTCACCCTGCTGTAATAATTTCGTTCCGGCAACAAAGTCTGTACTTTTTAAAGCCAGATTTACAAATTGCAACATGAGAAATTTGTAAAATATTATAATATTTTAAAATAACACAAATCAAGTGTTAAAGTCAACAGACTACAGATATAGACTATACAAATATAGAATATAATATTTCAGAATCTTTGAAAGAGGCTCGTGATACTATACTTCAGCGCACAATTAGAGTCAAAATGTTAAACCTATTTACCACCTTATAAAAAATAAAGTGTCAGATTTAATACTTACTAGTAGTTTTTATTAATAAATTTGCTATTATTATCAGTCACTAGGAGGACCGAAGGATGACCCAAAAAATCCAAAATTATTTTTTTTGATCACTCAGCCCGTAATCTTGTTCCATTTTTTGAAAAAATGACTTATTTTTATTTTTAAAAGAAGTTTAAACCGCAAAACTCACGAAACTACATTTAAACGTGAAAAACAACCATGTATAGGCTCTAAAATGAAGGAGGGCACGGGAAATAAAGCTATAAGCCACATTTGACCGATTTTCCGGAGAGGCAAGAAAGGTTCTATAAAACATAATTTTCAATTTTTAAAAATAATAATAATTAAACAAACCCGCTCTCTAAATGTTCTAGTGCTGAATCAAGGCGAAAAGAATTTTATTGAAACAAGACAAGCAGTTCCCAGTGAGCGAAGGAGAGACATTGGGATTTTTTAGTTATTTAGGGCAGTCATACTCGGTGGAATGATCCAAATCTTAAAATCAATTAGCCAAATCTTAAAGGTTTTTTCAATGACGAGAGAGTGAAACTAGAAGACGAATAGGGGTACAAAACAGAAAAGTGAGAATACTAGTTTAAAAAAATAAAGGTAAAATCAAAGCGGGAGAGAATGCAAAACCATTTTCGCAGAAATAATCAATTATATCGGTAGTACAGAGTTAGTTAACATTAGAAATACCAAGGGTGAAATGGTATATGATAAGGATGGAGCAAAAGAAGTTTAGAGAAGCTTTTTCAAGGAATTATTGGGAGGAGCAGCACAACTGATGGTTGTTAGAAAACCCGGTTGAAAGAATCTGAGCACCTGAGATTAGAGCTATAATTGAGAACTTAAAGAAGGTAATACTACTGATGTGGGTGTGATTATCCCTAAAATGCTTAAAACCGATCGCGAATTATACCTGAAAGGCTGAGCGAGTCATGGATGTACCGAGATGGGGGAAGTTCCAGATGACAGGAAAAAGGCGATTATCGTTCCAATATACAAAGGAAAGGGTCATAAAGGCAACTGCAATAATTACAGAGGTATCAGCTTACTGAGTACCATAGGCAAAATATATTCAAAAACATTTATTCGTGGGGTAATGCAAATAACAGCAGAAAAGAATTGGGAAGTCCAATATGGATTTATGCCAGGAAGATCATGTGCAGATCAAATATTCAGTTTGAGACAGTTCACAAAACAAAAGTTTTCTGTCCATTTGTTGACCTGGAAAAAGCGTTTGATTAGTTTATTCGTTTTCAGTGTTCGTTTCAGTATCTAATACCTTTTCTTATTTCCTCTTTGTACGTTGATATTAAGAAGTTTGGTCTCCAAAAAAATGGTGCTTATCCATTTGGTTTATTCAAGTTAATTTGAAAGAATCACAACTACACGTATCAAAACAGAATTATACAAAATGTCTCTAGATATTGTCCAAAATATAATAGTTTATACTTTATAGTTTCAAAACTTTCATTCTGGTTATTGAATACGTGCTTTTGTAATTCTACAGTTCCGAAAGTTAGTTCTCTTGACTCGAATCTCATGTTATTGTTCGGATTCTATGTTAATTTAAACTTCATCTGTTTTACCACACCCTCGATATTGTCATTCTGCCGTTAATTAGAAAACTAAAATTTGTCATCCAATTACGATATCAATTTTATTACACCGTTGAAATAAAAATGTTGAAAAATTGTTAAAGCTGCTTGAACAAATCATATCAAAAGAACAATAACTAAGGTGCTAAATGTTTTGTTATTTAAAAAAGATACAGGTTATGTATTTTTTTTAGACTACGATCCATACGAGCAAACGTAATCCAAATCCAATTTCCTTTTAATTGTTATAACAACAGCTGGTTTTTGTTATGTTGCAACATAATGCAAATAAAATGTTCGAAGAAACATTCTATTATACAAGTGTCACGCATGTATAGTTTTGTATTATTTTCAAAATAAATATGTAAGCGAAGCCAGATTTCATTCATTTTATAACCCCTTTCTTCCTTTTAAATTAATTCCCAGTGAAAAGAAAAATTAATTTAACACTACAAAATATTTAAGAAAATGTGTAGAGTAGTCACGAAATCATTTGAATGATACGTGTGAGTGATGAATTAAGATACGACAAACAAGGACTGAAATAGAGACATTTTTATTCGTGGTTGTAAAATGTTATAATAATTATTGTCAAGAAGCACACACTGTAAGAAACACTTTATTTGGAAAGGTCAATTTGGAATAACGATTCATAATAATTGATTTTATATTAAACTCGCATTTCCAAACCGGATTTTTATATTCAAAAGAAGAAAACAAATTATTGAAATGGGCTTTCTTTAAATGCCAAATAGAAAATATAATAAATATCGACTTTTCAAATAAAAAAATCTGAAGATAAACGTCCCAGTATTTGTAAAGGCCACTTTCGTACGTTTTGTCTAATTTAAATTAAGTGAAATTAGTAATTAAAAAAAAATAAACCCGAAAAACAAGTTTTTCCGAATGTGTTTGTATGTATGTCTGTCTGCCTGTCTGTATTTCTGTATGTATGTATGTTTGCGAGCACAATAACTTTCGAAAGAATTGCCAGATTGGATTGGGCTTTGGTCAAGTTTGTTAGCCAGCCATTTTGGGTATAATTTTTTCCCCCACCAAATCGTGAAAAGTTAATATTTTCCGAAATTAATGACACAGTTAATGAATGTTAAGAGTGACATTTTCTGCGAAAGACAGTTAGTAATTATTTAAACAATAATTACCTCTCGCTCCTTTTCATAAGAAATATGGATAAAATACTAGTTTTTTCAAATCTCTTACATTATGTCGCTTATTAATCAGTGTTTTACTATCCCAGCGAAATCGATATGAGAAAATAACTATCCACAACTTAAGCGAACAAAAATTGTTTAAAAAAATGATTATTGTTGAAAAAATTAGATTGTAGGTTTCGATATAAGAAAATACTGAATAATAAGCAAAACCCAGACGGAAATACATAGTGGGAAATATTATATATACTTTTCATTTGTTTCATAAATTTTTGGCATAAAACAAATAAAAATTATACAGATTTTTTTCCCATTATGTATGAACTATATGTAATTTTTCTGCCTTGGAAAAAACTAGAATTTTCTCCACCTTCATTTCTCATGAAAAGGCGCAAGTGAATGATTATTATTTAACTTAATAATTTCAAACTGCCTTCCACAAAAAATATCACTGTCAACATATATTAACTGCTTCATTCATTTCAGAAAATTATAACTTTTTAAGCATTTCATGGGAAAAATGGTTTAAACAAATGAAAATGGTTTAATTGATTTCAAAGTGTCTTTCGCAAAAGATATTACACAGTAATCTTAACATATAGCAATATAGCATTCATTAACTGCGTTATTAATTCAAGAAAGTAGTACATTTTCAAGATTTACAGGGGAGCAAATTGTTCAAATAATAATTGTAATTACTTAAATAATTACCAAATATGGTGAACAAGAAATATATGTCTTGATGTTCATTAACTATCATTTATGCCAAAAAATGATATTTTTTCAGGTGTTATGTTAATTTCAAAAGCACGGGGTTACGATTTATTGCTGACCCACTCGAAAAAAAAGAGAATTTGTTTTTTCGGAAAACAAAAAAATGGGATGGGGTCGATCACCAAAATTCGAAGTGCGAACTTACAAGAGTATAAATTTGGACTAGCCTAATGTCAGAACACTAAAAAAATGTAAAATTTTGAAACTGGGAGTACAAGTTCACATGCATCCCCAGACGAACATTTCCTTATTTACATTTATATCTCTAAGGATATATCAATTCATAATATTTCTGCGACTTATAAAATTATTTCTGATAAGTAATAACGAATAGATGAAAATCTTGATGCACGCCAAGCTGCACGAAATGTGGGCTGTTTTGCTCTAGTAGTTTTAAATAATAACTTTCGGACTGAAATTGAAATCAGTCGGTAAACATAATGCAAGTAAAAAATATAAATTGTGATCAGAAGTAGGTAAGTCATAACTTCATACAATTTGAATCAGCGGTCGATAATTTTCATGATACTAGTTGTTGGCAAGGCAATATGGATTCAGGAGGACTGCATACGGAATACTACAGATGTCCGCATCTTCCATTCATAAACGCATGCGCCGGCATTGTGGTATGTCTACCGGATGAAAAACAAGTAGTAAAAGATGCGAGAACTTTTCTACTAATATTTTTATTTATAAGCAGTGTAGAGATGGTCTGAATCAATCCTTACAATTAGTGACTTTATCTTAGAATTATGATCGGTCTTAATAACTGTTGACAGCTTTCCACGTGTTATGAATCAAATTTTTATCCCGACAATGGACGACACCTGGAACGAAAATTACGAAGCTGATGTGGAAATATCAGGTCTGTTTCAAAATTAAATATGTACCTTAAATGTTAAAATCTTGTAATCGCACGTTCCATGATTTGCTTATTCTTCATTTTTAAGTTCATTTGTACTGTCTCCTGATTATAAAAAATAAATATATTAATTTATACATGTGTTCAGTTGATTTACTTATTATTTCCTATATGTATCCCGAGTTGAATATATTTAATATTAACATATGTAAACAGGCATGCCAGTTTTATCATTTTTGCATGAAAAATTAAAAATGTGTTTTGAGAAGTGATTCAAATTGTTATGTAACTACTATTTAAAATATTTTGCAATTTTCGCTTTCTCATAGAAGAAGCCTTGTAACAGTCAAGATTCTGAACTTTTCTTAATTTTTATAAAATCTTCTGAGGGAGCGTTCATTAATTACGTAAAGATGATTTTTGAAATTTTAGACCTTGTCGCACCTTATTGTAAGAATTCGTAAGGTTTTTGTGATCCCCCCTCCCTTTTTACGTAAGATTTTATATTTTTCACTCAATATATTAACAATATATCAATTATTTTCGCTGTAAAAGTTATTTGAAAGGATTTCTACAGATTTCAAAGAATTTAAAAATATTTGGAATGACTACAAAGTATTTCAAATAATTACAACATTTGTACGCAATTTAATTAGAGTGTCAAAGCCTTTTAGGGATTTCATAATATTTGAAGGGATTAAAAATGTTTTCGGGCATTTCAAACGTTTACGAAATATTTCACAATTTTCAAATGATTTTAAAATATTTTAAAAGTTTGAAGAAATAAACTGGTACAATTTTAGACAAAATCTCAAGTTTTCAAGGGATGTTACAAGATTTTAAGGAAGTTTAAGAAGTTAAATCAGATTTCAAGAGATATTACAAGGTTTCAAGAGATACGAAGGGATTTTAAAGGATTTTGAGGAATTAAGAACGATTTCTGCAAATTAAAAAGGATTTTGAAAAACTTGAAGAAATTTTAAGATTGTTCAAAATACTTACAAAGATTTCAAAGGATTTTAACGAATTTTAAGAGATTTAAAGGGGTTTCGATGATTTCACGGGATTTAAAGGATTATAAAAGATTTTAAACATTTCAATTCATCCAAGGATTTTAGAGGATTTAGTAAGATTGCAAAAGATTTAACGGAATTTTAAAGGATTTCAAAATATTATTAAGGATTTCAAGGGATTTCGAGGAATTTTTAATTGATTTTAAAACATGTTAATAGATTTGAAAGTATTTTAAGGTATTTCAAGAGATTCAGAAAGATTCCCACGGACTTAAAAGATTGCTGTGAATTTTAAAGGAATTTCAAAGATTTCAAAGAATCTCGTATTTCAAGAATTTTAACCGATTTTTAGATTTTTAAGGGATTTCCAGGGATTTTAAAAGATTTTATTGGGGTTTTAAACATTTCAAGCAATTTCAAGGATTTCAAAAAGTTTTACGGAATATCAAAGAATTTTAAGTGTTTTTCACATGTTTTAACGGATTTCAACAGTTTTTAAAGAATTTCAAGGGATTTGCAGAGAGCCCAAATGTTTTAAAGGTATTTCAAGAGATTATTTACGTATGTTTTGTTTGCAGTTAAACTTTTCTTTTTAATGATAATTCAAGTTGATGTAAGGAAAAAAAAAAGAATCCTTGATTCGAGACGAATCAATTCACCTGTAATATTATTACATTTTATTGAAGAGTAGAGAAGTTATGGTGATTTATAGCATGGTGATTTATAGTACTTTTTAAGTTAGTTTTTTATAATTAAAATTTTTTCATTAACATAATTCAAAGTTAATATAAGAATAAAAAAGACTCCTTGATTTGAAACGAATTGATTGATTTAATTATATTATTTTGGTAGGTGGGGGCAGATCACCTTCTAATATTTTCCTTAAAAATATTTTCAATATATTTTCTAATTAATCAGAATATAGAAACAAAATGCTCAATCAAATCAACACCATACAATTATAAATAAAACCAAAGTGGAAACATCTAAGAGTGAATGCACAGCTAGTTTATGAAATAAATGGTACACATTCTTTCTTATGCGTTGGATATCAATGTAATTTTTTTTATGTGTTAAACAATTATCTTTCATTCAATTGACCTCCGATGTAGATTTGGTTTTAATTTAGAGAAGGGTCGATGTGTTGTATAATAATCATGATAAGGTCTGGAAATGACAGGTAGCACATGACGAGAATTCTACATATTACATAACATGATACGGCATGCAAGCAAACCTGTTCATGAAGTAAGCTTTGAAATTGTATTGTACATTCCTCCATATGACTATACTGCATTCATGTTATATTTAATTGAAGACAGACGAGGTAACATTCACTATATTTATAACATTTCACCACCCTTGGTAACTGGGCAAATTTTTACAGACGACACATTAAGTGTACAACTTTTTAAACTACTACATGGAAGCAGAAAAAAAGGTCACATATTCCGGAATTTAAAACAATTCTAGTAAAGACTAGATGCCAAT
>CAKNWU010315845.1:0-12584 GCA_932072015.1 Andricus quercustozae
ATTACCAAACTAAATTAAATCAAATGCAAATTTTTGCTGCCTTCCTCAAATTAAATTACAAACAACTATATTCATTAAAAAACAAATATCAAAATATTTATTAATTTCCAACACTATAACTTCCCAATTTACCCATAACCAAATTATGCAAAATTCCCTCACGAGTTCAGAGAGCCCTCACAAGCTACATTGCCCTAAAACTAATCGCGTGACCTTAGACTTTAAAGACGAGCGATTCCGCCCCCTTTCCCCGTCATTCCAATGACCGTGCTCGCCACACTTGAAGAACAAATAACCCCCAAGTGATTTACACCAACTATGGCGTGTCACCACTCGTTTCACTCGTCCTTTCAAGCCCTACAATCTTCCCCTATAAAATTCTTGATCGCTCTCGATAAATTTTTTCCCCTTTCTAATTACCCTCCAATCAAAGGGAAAGCTTGCAAATTCGACCAACTTCCAATCTGATTATCATTTAATCATCGAAATTCGGTTGTTATTATCGCTAAACGAGGTCGATGTGTCAGGCACGATGTGAGGTGGGGAAAGAAGAGTTGATCCACGGAATCTAATTTCAGGAAATCTAGATTGCCCGAAAAGGAGGATGACCCGACGGCTCCAGAGCGCAGGGGAATCCGCAGGAGCTTCGAGATCGCAGTGGGAACGGGTTGAGTGAATAGGGTGGAAAGGGGGTTAAGAGGAGGGGAAGGGGGTAAAGTTTAGAGACGCGTTACTCCCCGCGGGGGGTACGATGCACCCCAGTTTCCATGGAAACGACCTACTCTCCCTGGACAGACGCATCGTCGACCGTCGACCGTCGACGTGTTAAAATCTCCGAATAAGGATTTCCGGGTATGAACTCTCTTTAACCTTGAGATGCACACGCGCCTACGCGGATTTAAATGACCCTCCGATCGATTTTCCTTTAAGAAGAAATTCTTTTTTAATCATTGCCGTCACAGCCATGATTTACGACTGCGAAATTCACCTGCACGTGACTGCAGTAGTTATACAAATTCACTCAAACATTCAGGAGGAATTTACTATCAAAAATAAATTATTTTTAGATTATTATTTTAGATTGTTTCTTGATTCAGGAGGATTAAAAAAATGGAGGAGGAATTCAAACGTTGGATGGCTGGTTCGTGAAGTTCGAACTCTACGGATAAGAGGGAAGGGCCGGGGTTCGAATCCCGCCTCAGGAATTTGTTGTTGTTGTGATTGTGTATTTTTTGGGCGATAGGAATTACTTTTCTTTTACTTAAATACGGAAGATACGATTTTCGAATGAGTTGATCTTTTTTTTTGTATTTTAAAAGCCTAAAATTATCTTTTCCTTTGATGTTGGAGGTCTGAGATCGTAAAGGTCATCGGTTAAGGTTAAGTTAAGTTGTTGCCAAAATCTGTCATATGTTGGCACTCGTATTTTATCGCTTTTTCTCTCTTTTTATCGCGCTTACGTCACGTGTGAAGCGAACAACGCGCACGCGTTTCTGCCAGTTCGACGACACACTGCTTCATAATTCAGGTACTGAACTTCGCAGTGAAACGTGCACTCGCACCACGGACAAATGGCAATTTGGCCCACTTCCAACCCAATTTCGGAAAATTGTTTTTCATTTAAAAAAAAAAGTGATTTTTTATTAATTATCTAGAAAGAAGCACATTAAATAATGCACTTAATTTTTGGATTAGGTCACTAGGTACAAGAAACTGGAGAAAAGAGTGGAGGGTTGGCGACCTCGGTGGCCCATTTATCCGAAAATAGGTCAGAGAACAGACGACAAGATCGAATTCATCTTCGGAAATTCCAGGCGAAGAAGTGGGCGATTTTGCAATAAAAAAATGTACACTATTCCAGTGGTTTCTCTCGAAAGTGTATCTCTCTATTCAAAAATATTTGTAAACAAACGTCATCATGTAGAGCACTAGAAATCTTGCTCGGATTTTTAAATTTGAAATTTCTAAATCGGAGACTCACTAAGTTTCCTCAACGCCTTCCGGTGAAGAAATATTTTTCTCTAATCTCTTGGCTTTGATTCAAAACAACAGTGAAGACTAAATATTGAAGACAAGTTTGTGTATCGATCAAACCTTCGTTCCCCCTTAAATAAATATCATAGCTAAAACAATATTTCTCTTTCTCAAAGAAAATATTTTTTCAATAATAAAAATAATTTAGTCTATGAGAACAGCATTCTTATTAGAAAATGCAAATAAGAACAAAAAATGGTAAACGTAGCCTTATGATGTTAGGTCCTGCGATCTGTAATGAAACGGTCAGGGTTCGAATCCCCGCTCCAGAAATTTTTTTCTACATTTTTTCCGCTTTAAATTGTGTTTTCTAAATGAAAGAAAAAATTCTCATGAGTATTAGAAGTTGATCTACAAGAAATTCGGTTCTTTTTTTATCAAGAAAAATTGAAATCGTGCCAATGACTGGCGATCCGGATGCTGTCTCTCAGCCGGAAGTACGCTACTGTTGAATTTACTTGGCCAGGGGATAAAAGTCTGTTAATTTCTTCGCGTATGGGTACGTACTACGAGCAAATACATAGATCAGCGAACGCGACGATTGGTGCGCGTGGCTGTAAAAATAAACAGGACAGCGGTCGACGCTATTTATAATGAAAATATTTTCGCGGCCAAACGGCCGGCCGCGTCTCTATCGATGGATATATGTGTGTTTCTCCACACATTTAGCACCAGTGAACAATCAATCTTCCTCGCTTTTTCAACCAATGGACACGAAATGCCCTGCTGGACAGTATTCAATTTTAGAACTCGTTCAACATCTCACTAAAAATTTCAAAATACTGATCAAGGTTTCCTGATTTTCAATCAATTTTATATTAATTTACATGATTATAAAAGTAGCTTTCAGTAATGTTTGCGATTGCTGTGTCGGCGGAGCGAGTTCGATCCCCACCGCCGGCATATTTTTTTTCTACTGAATACTGGAATCTTGACCAGAATATGAAGAACAAAGTATCCAGGGTTGATTAAAGGCGATTTTTAGAATCTTCGTGTCTCGAAAAATAACGTTTTAGTTCAGATCGTGCCAAAACGTCGATGGCACTCTATCACGGTTCAGCACGTACGAGTACCGCAATGGATTTGATTCGTGGATCAACGAGCCTAAAGAATGTCTGCTGAAATTGAGAGTAGCTATAGATTCGAAACTTTGGTCCGCGAGATCAATACTGACCAGCGTCACAAATCCTTTTGCTGCAGCTGCATTCCATCCATCATTTTTCATTCCAATTTATTTATAATTCATTACTTTAACAGGAAACCGTAAAAAAATCACTTTTGTCGAATCCGCGGATTGTAGACTCCCGGCTGGGGTTCGAATCCCCCCATCGGTATATTTTTTTATATTTTTTTTTAAATAATAATATTTGTCTTGAGTTAGGAATTTGTAAACAACATTAATATTTACTAAATTTTGGGAAATTGAAGAAAAACTACTAGAATTCAGAATGTTCCTCGTTTTCTCACGCGTAATGTTTCGAGATCGGAAGAGGGTTGACCATTAAACTGCGAGTCGGTGGTGCGTCTTTACTACATAATCTCAACGTGTCGTTTTGGCAAAAGCCCAGATCTACGTCAAGACATATTCTGACGCCAGCATCAATGAAAAGAACAGGCGAATCCCTCCGCGTCCAAAAATAAACGCCGGCCATTTTCCGAAAGCTCCTTAGTCGTGCTTTGTCCCGACTAAACGGAAAATCTTTACGCGGCGACCATAAAACACATGATGATACAGAAGAAGCAAAACAACTTTTAATTCAAATCCAAATTTTTACACAAATTAATTATTAACTTGAAATAGCGTTAAAATGACTTCACTAAACCATTAGAAGTATTCTAGAGCAATAAAAATACGAACTTGAATGTCAGAGACAACTGGTAGCAGTTGGGCAGTTCTTGGGTTCGAATCCCCTCTCGGCAAAAATTTTTCCCTTCCATAAATCCATTTTTCAGAGCGTATTATATGATTTCATGTCATTTAAAAGCTTTTTCAACTGTATTAATTATTTTTTATTAACATTCAACATACTTTTTCTAATTATTTGTTTTCAATCTTTAAAAGAAATGTGTTAATGGATGAGTAATGTTTCAACGTGAAAAATGTATTGAAGCACAAACGGAATATTCATTTATCTCGGATTAATTTGTTTTCAAGGATGGAACAAATGAACCTGTCATTTGCACCTGTGAGTCGTGGAGAACTGCAGCAGATCGTGGCAGTCGTAGCTTATATAGAAATCTAGGCACATAATATTCTATCTGCCTATAAGCAGAATCCGACTGTTGCTATAGCACCTCTACATTATTCAAACAATTCGGAATATTAGATATACAGGAAACTTTCAAGCACAAAGAACAGACCACAAACGTGACCCAAGAGTAGTTTGACCTTAAAGCTCAGTTCACAGCCGATCCCAACAACAAAAAATTCCTAAACCAAAATTAAAGTAATAGGCTGTTCACCCCCCCCCCCCCATTTAATTCAACATTTTTTTTCATCGATTTCATTTGATAAAGGCCTAAAATAAAGATACAACTCTGGACCGGGATTCCTACCTTATCGACTTCTAGATTCTTTAGCACCTGTGGTGGTTCGTGTCCGTGCTAAGCTTGCAGAACATTCTAGAAATTTAGCACAGACACGAACCACTGCAGCTGCAGAGCGGTCTCAAAGTCGGTAAGGTAGGAGATCTTGAACCAGAAAATTTGGGAAATAATAGGGGAATTAATTCTTTTTAATAAGATTAATGTATAGGTGCCATATTTAATTCAATATATTGCATGTTTAAAACAAAATAGTTGAATTTTCAATCAAAAAAGATTAATTTTCCACCAAAAAATATTAATTTTCAATGAAAGATTTAAATTTTCAACAAAAGAACTTAATTTTGGACCAAACAGTTGCATTTCATTATTAATTTTCTACTAAAAAAGACGAATTTTGAACAAAATACATACATTTTTAACCAAAAAGTTGAATTTTCAACCAAGATAATTAATATTCAACCAAAAAAGACGAATTTTCATTTAGGAGAATTACTTTTTGATTTAAAAAAAAAAAACGAATTTTCTACAAAAAAGTGTAATTTTGTACCAAATAGTTTAATTTTCTACCAAACCTTGAATTTTCATTATTGGCTATGAACTACGAACAGTTGCATGTTTAAACAAAAAGTTAAATCTTCAAACCAAAAAGACGAATCTTTCAGAAGACGAATTTTCAACAAAATAGTTGAATTTTCGAAAAAAATATGACTTTTTAACAAAATAGTTAAATTTTCAACAAAATAATTAAATTTTCAATCAACTTAATTAATTTTCTACTAAAATCATTAATCTCAACCACACAAATTAATTAACAGAGTAGTTAAACTTTCAACCAAGTAGTTGAATTTTCAAAAAAAAAAAAAAAAAATTTAAATAAAAAACAGTTGAATTTATAATAATTGATATTCCAACTAAAAAATATGTTAATTTCAAATCAAATCCAGTGGAATTCAGTTAAAAAAAATGAATTTTTAACGAAATAGTTAAATCCTTAACCAAAGCAGATTAAAAATTATAAAGTCAAAAAGAAGAATTTTGAACAAAATAGTTGAATTTTTACGCCATAAAGATGAATTTTTACAAAAGTTGAATTTTCAACAAACAAATTTATTTACAAACAAATACTTACATTTTAAACTAAAAGCGATCAATTTTCATCCAACAATGAGATAGTTAAATTAGAAGTTAGAAAAGATTTATTTTTAACATAAAAAATCAAATTTTTAATCAAAGAGGTGGATATTTAACTAATAAAATTAATTTTGAACAAAGTAGTTTAATTTTTAATCAAGAATTTTAATTTTCCACCGAAAAAAATGATTTTATAATCAAATACATAAATTTTCAAAAGATAGTTGAATTTTCAACTAAAATGATGAATCTTCAACTTAAAAAATGTATTTTTAACAAAGAAATAGTGCAATTTTCAATAAGAAAAGAATAATTCTCAATTAATAATACAATATTTCAACCAGAAAATACGAATTTTCAACAAACTAGTTGAGTCCTCAACAAAAACAGAATAATTTTTAACGAACCAGTTAAACTTTTTACCAAAAAAGATCAAATTTCTACCAAAAGAGATAAATTTTCAACCAAGAAAGATTTTTCGTTCAAGAGAGAAAAAAAATGTCAACCAAAGTGTTGAATTTTTAAGTCAAAAATATGAATTTTGAAACTAAAAAGGTAATTTTCAACGAAATAGTTGAATTTTCTAAGAAAATGATAGAATTTTCAACACAAAAAAAAAACAATTTTCAACAAAATAGTTGAATTTTAAACTACAAACGATCAACTTTTAACAAAAAATGGAATAGTTAAATTTTCAGTTAAAAAAAAAATTAATTATCAAACAAATAATCGAATTTTTAACAAAATACTTCAATCTTCAACCAAAAAAATTAATGTTTAAAAATTCTCAATCAAAAATTTAATAGTTGAATATTTAACTAAAACGATCAATGTTTAGCCAGAAATTGATTTTTTCAATTAACAGTTAAAAAAATTAATTTTCATCCAATAAAAATCGATTTTCCAAAAGAAAAAAATACTTGAATTATCTACCAAATTGTTGGAGTTTCAAGCCAAAAAGACGACTTTTCTACGAAACAGTTTTTTAATTTTCAACCCGAAAATACGAATTTTTAACATTTTCATACAAAGCCATGAATTTTCAACTAAAATTATTAATCTACAACAACAACAAAAATAATTTTTAACAATACTTTGTTAAAAATTATTTTTTTAGTTTAGTTCAACTTTTATCCAGAAGTTGAATTTTGAACCAATATTACAATTTTTAACCAAAAGAAATGTGAACCAAAAATATAGTAGTAAACTTTTCACTGAAAAAGAATTAACTTTTAATGAAAAATGGTTGGATTTTCTTATTGGGTTATATTAATTTAGTTCGCATTTAAGCGAAAAATGGGAAGTTTCTTGAAAAAGAGTGAAGTCTCTATTTAGAAGCTTTACTTGTAAAATAAAATTACTAATTTTCATTTTTTCAATCATCTCAAAAAATTGTTATTCACATTTATATTTTCCACGTGTAACCTAGTTTTAGAACGGCTCCTGAAAGGATAATATATAGTAATAAATTAATAATTTTAAGGTTCTAGAGATAGTAAAATAAATTAGAAAAAAATGAACTGTGGGGGGATTCGAACCCAGAGCAACTAACCAAGAGCTACGGACTTTAGGGCACAGCTAAAAAGTAAAAAACTTTTTTTTGTCTTTTGTCTCTCTTTTTTGGTGTGAAATGAGCTTAAGAAGTACGGTACTATGTCAGTGTCCGAATGGCAAAGTTTTTCCGATAACGATTGGTCTTTACACCAGAAAATCGTTGCGCGAAGAATAATTCATGATCCGCTAGCATCTTAACAGCACGCCATAAGATAAACTGCGGAAGCGAAATGCGACATGCGGAAAATGATCGACTTATTGCCGCTACATAAATATTAATTTGAGGAAGAAATCTCAATTCGATGATGAATAATGGGAAATTACTCACTTTACTCTTTAATGAGCAATTACTTATTTTAACATTCTTTTTCATAAATTAATCCTCCAATTAATTAATAATAAATAAAAATAAATACATATTTTTACAATTATTAGGGATCACAGCACAAAAAGAGCTCAAAAAGGGTAATAAAAAAGGGTAAAAAGGGTAATAAAAAAGGATAATAAAAGGGTAAAAAGGGTAATTTTTTAGGAAAAAGAGGAAAAATTAAATACTTATCTTTACATTCAGAAAAGAAGAAAAAATCGTTTCATAAGAAATTGTATAGTTTTTAAATAATTTTTTTTATGATTTTTTAATTATTTCTGTTATTAACATTTTTTTAAATTGGATATACATACATAGGGAACGACTTGAAAATCCCGAATTATAAAAATAACGAATTGGAAAATTCCCGAAAACTAAAATTCCCGACCTGAAATTGCCGAATTATAAAATATCCAAACTAGAAAATTCCCGAATGGAAATAATAAAAAATACAATAATGAAAGATTTTTAACAAAGAAGTTTTTTTAAATGTTTAAAGTTCTTTTAAATGTTTAAAGTTCTTTTAAATGATTTTTTGAATATAAAATAACAATAATTGTATACAAATTGTATTAAAAAATAAATTTAAAATACGTGCGCCTCAAACGAAAAAAAAATTCAACTTTTGAGAACATTTTTGCAAATAACATTTTTCACTGATATATATATATATTTTTTTTCAATTATTGTTATTTTAAATTCAAACAATAATTTTTAAAAACTTTAAAACTTAAAAAAAAACATTTCTTTGAGATAAATATATTTAATTATTTTATTTTTATCAAATAAATAATATTTATTAAAGAACAATTTTTTAAATTATTATAATTCGAAACTTTTCCACTTCGGTAGTATTATAAACTGTTCGAGAATTTTTCAATTCGGAAATGTTATTATTCAGAAATTATATTATTCGGGAATTTCATTATTTGTTAAATTAATTAATTTTTATACTTTTAAATCGTTCTCATAATCCTGAACATTTTTTGTTCTAAATATTTCTTCAATAGTAATGAAATCGTTATACTTATAAGTAGGTATACTTAAATATTTCTGGATTTTTCTTTTACAATATTAAACAAATATATTTAAAAATGCATAATAACAAAATTTAAATATTGAGATTTCTACAAAATTTGGAAACGAAATCTCTTTAAATTCTTTGGTATATTTAAAATGAATCTTGAAAATCCTTTGAAATTTTTTCATATTCTTTTGATATTGTTGAAATCCGTAAAAGTCCCTTGAAATAAAATGTAATTTATTCCCTAACGCTCTCTAGAAATTCGTTAAATCCCTTGAAATCGTAAAAATCCATTAAGATAAGTAGAAATCATTTGAAATTCCTTGGACATAAATTAAATTCATATCATTCATTGTAAAAAGAAATACGTTCAAAAAGTGAATAATAACAAATTTTTATCTCTTTTTTGGGTGAACAACTTTTTTCTAATAATTTTTTTTCGTATATTGTGTCGTTTTTCCACATTTTTTATATTTTTAATGTTATTTTTTACGATTAAAACAAAAACTACGCGTCCTATCAAAGAGTGAATAATAAAAAATGTGTAGATTTTCTTTAGGTGCACAATTTTTATCTATTGAACTTTTTTCGTAGCTTGTGTCTGTCCAAAAGTTGTAATTTTTATTTTTATTTTTTACGATTAAAACAAAAACTACGCGTCACATAAAAAAATTATTCATAACAAATTTATAGATCCTTCTTGAGTGAACAATTTTTGCCTTCTGATTTTTTTTTCGTACGTTCAGTCGTTTTTCGAAAAATTTAATTTTGTTATATTTAATGTTATTTTTCACGATTAAAACAAAAACTACGTCTTCTATAAAAAAAGATTAATAAAAAATTTGTAGCTCTTTTTTGAATGAGTAACTTTTGTCAATTTATTTTCTTTCGCATCTTGCATAGTTTAACCACAAAATGACATTTTTTTCTTTTTTTTGTGCGATCAAAATTAGAATTTTCGATTTTTCAAGAAAATTCTAAAAATGACGGAGGGATAAATGATAAATATAATGATAAATGATAAAAATGACATTAAAAGTTCTAAAATTCTAAAAAATTCTAAAAATGTTATGATAATTTTGCAGGGCTTTGAAAAAGCAAAGTTTTTCTTTTTTGGGTTTTTACATATCGTGCGTTGTTTGGCTTAAAATTTTCATTTTCATTTGTTTTTTTGAATTTTGTAAATGCTGTAACTCTGGTAATTTTTTCTATAGAAAAAAGTCATTAGGATAAATTGTTCGACTTTCCGAGTATTATAAATCGCCGTGAATAGAATTTTTTAATCTTAAAAAAAATTGATTAACAAATTTTTAAAATGCAATAACTTTTTGAATTTTTATCAAAAATAGCTGGCTAACGAGCTTGACCTTTAGTTTCCGACACTAAAAGAGTGTACCAAAGTTCAATCTAGTAGATTAATTCTTTCAAAAGTTATCGTGCTCACATACACATTCATAAAAACCTCTTTTTCGGGATCAGAGGGTCTCGAAACGTGGACATTTGACAAAAACGGAATAAAAGTAAAAGACTTAACACTGAAAATTTTCAAATTAGGCCCTGAGAGATAAAACCATTTAAAATTTTAAAAAATTGTTTTATTTTTTAATTTTTTAATAAAAAATACCATTTTTGTCTGAACAGACAGATCATCGTACTTTATTATAGTTAATTTAAAAAATATTTAATTTGTACAGATTCAACAAAAACTATTTTACATTTTAAATTTTCTTTAACTCCTAAATAGTTAAGTTTTAAATTTGTCAAATTTCAAAAAGTTAATTAATTATAATAGGTAATTCTGTAAGTTGAAAAAAGGATTAATCATTGATAAAAATTTCATAATAAAATTATGTCACTCTTTAAATTAAAGACAAATAACAATACAAACTCATTACCTGTATTATATCAAGAAATGATGTAATTCCTCCCTTCTCTTATGACTCAGAATTCGTACCCTGTACACTAACCCTTGCTTGCTCTGTAGGTCACGTGAGTATACCGGGTGTAAATTTATTTATTAAAAAATAAAAAATAAAAAGAATTTTGCACAATTTTCTATTTTATTTTATTTTATGTATATATATATATCCCCTTATTTCCCCTTACTTCCCCAGCATCCCCTCCCCTCATTTCCCCTCAATTTACCCTTACTTTTCCACGTCCCTCATTACCCCTACTTCCCTTCCCTAATTTCTCCTCACTTTAACTACTTTCACCCCCTCCTGCACCAACACACGGTTCTTTCCTCTAATTTTTACTAACTGCCCCTATTCCCCCTCCCGCATTTCCCATAATTATCCCTCGCCACACTTCCTCACCATCCCCGCCACTTATTTCCCATACTTCCCCTATCACCCCTCGTTTTCTCTCACTTTCCCTGTTACCACTCCCCTCATTTACTCTCATTATCCCTACTTATTTTCCAACCCCTCATTTCCCATCCCTTATTTCCCCTCGCTACCCCACTTACCCGTCCCTAATTACTCCTCACTTGAACTACCCCCCCCCCCCCTCCTGCACCAACACACGGTTCCTTCCTCTAATTCCTTCTAACTTCCTCGATTTCCCCTCCCGTATTTCCCATAATTACCCCTCCTCTTATTTCCTCTCCTACCCCACTTCCCGTCTCTAATTTCTCCTCACTTGAACTACTCCCCCCCCCCCCCCCTCCTGCAACAACACACGATTCCTTCCTCTTTTTTGGTTACTAACTTTCCCTATTCCCCCTCCCGGATTTCCGATAATTACCCCTCCCCTCACTTCCTCTACATCCCCACCGCTTATTTCCCCTATCACCCCTATTTTTCTCTCACTTCCCCTGTTACCACTCCCCTCATTTAACTTCACTTCCCCTACTTTTCCAACCCTTGCTTCCTGTAAGTCCCCACCCATTTCCCCCTCAGGGAAAAAGTGTGACAGTCACCCGTCCGAAACTATAAGGATACCTGCCCGGGGCTACGAAACCCTAAAAATGTTTAAAATCCACAAAATTTCATTAATTTCCGTAAAATTGGGACGAATTTAGAGAAATTTAAGGATTATAAGGAAAATACGATTGGAATTCATAAAAAATTTCAGGAGAAATACAAAAAATTCAAGGTAAGTTTAGAAAACTTCAAGAGGAATGAAACAAAAACTAAACAAAATCCATTTGATTAAGTAGAATTGAGTAAATTTAGAAGAATCCAAGTTAATTAAAAACATTCAAAGAGAATTCCTAAGAATTCAAGAGAATTTGAAACAGGCCTCATAGTCCCTATGGGATAAAAGATAGGGACCTAAGGGAACTTTTTGGCGCTTAAAGGGTAAAAAATTCAGGATAAATGCATAAGACTTCAAAACAATTCAAGTTAAATTCAAAAGAATTCAAAAGTATAGGAAAATTTTTTTAATAACAACAAAATCTATCGATTTCCCTAAGATTGGAATGAATTTACAGAAATTTAAGGTAAACGAGAAAAATTCGATGAATACATTATTATTTTCTTTTAAATTCAAGTTAAATTAAAAAAAAAATCAAATGAATTAAACAATTTAAAAATAGGTATGAAAAATCTTCATTGACTTTAGTAACTTTGAAATGAGCTTAAAGAAATTTAAGGGAAACCAAACAAAGATGAAATGCCTAAGAATTCAAGGTGGGATTAAAAGACTTTAGGATCAATTAAACAAAAACTTTTTAAATTCAAAATAATTTATTGAATTAAGTATAATTAAGTAAATTTAGAAGGTTTCAAATGAATTAGAAAAATTCAAGAGAATTGCAAAGAATTTAAAAGAATTCAGGTTAAATTAAGAAGAATTCAGGGTGAATTCCAAAAGATAATTTCAAATCTCTTCAAATCTTTGAAACCCTACTACTAATTTCTTACCAAAAATTGACTAATGACTACAAAACAATTCGAGTCAAATTCAAAAGAATTCATA
>CAKNWU010315871.1:0-18032 GCA_932072015.1 Andricus quercustozae
TATGCAGAGTAATGAACTTTCCTCACTTCTGATTTTAAATTCAGGCCAAGGCGCTTACTCCACGACTTTTAAAGGGACGTTCCTTTGCAAGTTATCTTTTGTTTCCTGATCATTTTTAGGAGCAGATCTCTTTCATTTGTAACGATGTGAGCTGTACGCAAAACAATTCTGTGACGAAGATATTGGAGCTTCAGAAGTCCGCGCCCGCCTTGACGATATGTGACGTATAATTGCAGAACGAACGAATTGATATGCAAGCTCTTCTGCATATGCATGATCTTATGTGTGGCGATATGGAGGGTCGCAAGCTGATTTTCCTCTCATTAAATTGCCCCAAACAAGTAGAGCAGAACCGGAATGACAAGCATGCTACTCACAGATACCTTGTTCAAAGTCGACAGACAGAAAGATCAAATCTGTCCAAGGAGGTTTCGTACCTGCTTCGCAGAGACACTTTTACTGATGTAATGTACCGAACGGGGCTCTCGGACTCACCTACGGCATGTACGGGTCTCTCCAGTGTCAAGATATCTAATAATACTTCCAGATGAGATAGCAAGTCTAGTTTTTTAGAGGGAAATCAATCTCTCTATGCATCTCACTATACTCCGGTAAAAGTATAGTGCGTCCTAACACCAGCGACTGCGGAATAGGAACCTCCGACTTTAAATATGAGGGGAAGACGCGGGCCAGATGTTAATGCGTAGAAGTAAACTTCTTTCGCCAGAGTTTCGTGATGTATTCGGGTTCTGCTGCAGAAACCTTAATAATAATGTTTCTCTTAAGCCCAAAGATCAATTGAATGACGCGTTCTTTAGAGATTTTTCCGAAGTGTCCGGGTTACGAACTATCAAGTAAAGTGTATAAGATGTAGAGAAAATTTTGGCGAATGCAAACTGTCAAACATAACCCTGGACAGCATCCCTGCAATTCAACCAAATGCTAAGACATTTGCGGGGAAAATGCAGAATGCTGTCATCCTTGCGTCGCTAAGTGTCCTTGAGGTGCATGAGACTTTCTCCGGATCATCGTATGGAGTCCATCGCAGACTGTAATCACCGATTTCACTATTGTGATAAGTAGTTACAGCTGAAAAGTTACCACAATTTCGCCGGGAGCGGTTGCAATTTTGTGGAATGGCACCAGCTCACGGTGAAATCCCGGGGTTGTCCTCATGTAAAACTTTTAACCAAGATATCAGTGAACGATGGACAAACAAGGTTAAATGCGTGTCACATATTTTCTATTTCTATAGATTATTGATGGTTTTAAACTGTTTCTTAATTAACACTTCCATCATAAATTTTTGTTGTACAATGGTTACCTTGATTCGTATGTTGACCACTCGTACCAACATCATGCAGATATGTTACTCTTCGGGGCGGTATACCTGTTGACATTCCTGTATAAAGACAACACCAGTTTTTGAATTTGTATTGTTCAAAAATAAATTTCTAGCAATCGCTTTCTAATAGCAAAAAATTGTCAGATCTTTATCAGCTGAATATACGATACAATTTTTTTTTAAATCGGTTAATATCTTTTACCTCCTTTAGCGTGTTGAGATTGGAAAAAATGGAATTTAAGCATAAAATATTTTAAAAAAATGAATTCTAACAGTCACAATTTTTTGCTATGGGTGGAAATATATGCATGAAGAATGTATGGAAGTACATATTGGATACTTAGAAATGTGGAAAACTAACAATTGAAAGAGGACGAAAACTTTTTTTTCAATTTGAATTTTATTTTAATTAAATTCCACGCTAAAAATTACTTTGAAATATTCTTAGAAGTATATAAATGATTTATTAATTAACAGCAATTACCATTTTTGTGCAAAATCCGCCTTATTTCGGAAATGAGGCATCTCAGCTCCTGATTGAAATATGGCCCTTATATAACCATCTATTTTTTCAGCTATACAATTTTTTTTTGTTATTTCATGGGAGGAATTTAAAAATTATATAATTTATATTGAGACAAAAAAATTTGATCAATTTTTAATGTTTGATATATTTTTATTATCAAGTCAAATTCTTTAGGTATATAGTTCTCCATTTATAAAAAAATATCTGACAGTAAGAATTTTTTTTTCATATATTTTACGCGTGAATTTAATTTTTTCCATTTTCAACACGCTTGAGGTAAAAGACATGAATCAAATTATTGTTTGCATTTTTATTGGCATTATGGCTACCTTGGCGATTAGCATTTTCATTACGCCTTCCAACATTTTCCAGAGAGCCCCTTGGTTTGGGTGGCATACCTGATGATATTTCTGCAAAAAGACAAAAAAGATTCCTGAATTTTTAATGCTAAAAATGTATTTAAACAAATATGCCATTCTCCTCGCGCGCGGCTCGCTTCACTCACAAGTTAAAACCTTTGTACTTGTCCAACATTTGTGCACAAATTTTTTGAAACTAAAGGTAAAAGCATCGACAACTGTGATTTAGTGATTGTGAATTATCATTTGTTAAAGCTCCTTCGGCTTTAGCGAACAGATTCTTATTACGTATTTCATGCTTCGCACAATATTCGCACATTTCTACACTAAGTCCAACACTATTTGATCAAATGTATATTGCATTCATTTTTGTACTTCAACCTGAAACTACTTATTCAGGAATTGTGAAATAATGTAAACATTTTGTTTTTCATGATTACTTCAATATCTTATATGGATTGGTATTGAAACATACGTATTTTCATTGTTTTGTATTTATAATTTAAGAAAAAGTGCGCGTTTCATAAAACAATATAACTTTGTTATTAAAAATTGTATAGCAACTTGTATCGTTTTTCCACAAATTGCCAATAAAAAAAGTATATAACAAATTTGTAGATCTTTTTTAGTTGAACAATTTTTTTCTTTTCGTCCTATCTAAAAGTGATCCATAACATATTTGTAGATCATTTTTGGGTAAACAACTTTTGTCGTTTAATTTTTTTTCGTAACTTGTGTCGTTTTTCCAAAAATGTAATTTTTTATTTTCAATTTTATTTTTCACGATAAAAACAAAAACTACACATCCCATATAAAAAATGAGTGATTGTATCTCTTTTTTGAGTCAATAGCTTTTACATAATTGTTTTTTTTTTGTAACGTGTGTCTTTTGTCCAAGAATTTAATTTTTTTTTATTTTGAATATTGCTTTTTGTATTAATAAAACAAAAACTACGCTTCGAATCAAAAAGTAATTTCTAAAAAATTCATAGATCTTTTTTCGGAGCACAGTTTGTGTCTATTTATCTTCTGTTATATCTAGTATATTTGGATGGCAAAATCTAAGTTTTATTTTTTTTGTGGGATCGAAATTTGCATTTACGATTTTCAAAAAAATTCAAAAAGTTGTTATGATAATAATGCAGGGTGTTCAAAAAGCAACTTTTTTCTTCTCCTGATTTGTTTTTCATTTCTTTTTGGCTCAAAACTCATAGGATGCCTTTCTTCTATTAGCAGAAACTTTTCAAAAATATTGGGATTGGGATTCTGCTAATAGAAAAGGGCATCCTATCAGCTTGATTCGGGCCAAACCATTTTTGAGGCCGGGAGATTTTTTTCCTCAAAAATATAATGTTTGAATTTTTTCTCAAACTATGTAAGATTTCGCAAAAACGTGAGGGGAAATATTTATAGAACTTGTTTAAACGTGCAAACTTTTATTTCAAGATTTTTGCGTATCTATTGTTTGCAAGAAAAATTAGAAAAGTCGGTTTTATAAAAAAAAAATTCTCCTCGTAAGTTTTTCGGTGTATTTCAAACGAAGACAATAGGCGCTATCGAAAAGAAAACGATCTCAAATTGGTCAAAAGTTATAGAGGAATAAAGAAATTTGGAATTTTTGAAAAAAAAGCACAAGATTCAAATACGTATAACTTCGTAGACGTTTCTTTTAAATTGGAAAAATATGTATTGCCTAATTTCCTCGAGAAAGCAACATATGTTGTCCCCGAGAGATTCTGGGAATTCAAGTCCTGCCTGATTTGAAACAACTTCTTTCCATACAAATATCAACTAATACTGTATATATTACTATATTTTCTTGGTGAAAATTCATTTAAAAAGAAGAATAATTGTGTGTGTTTTATAGTGTACATACAATTATAGATATAATGCTCTATTATTATATATTTACCAATAGAATCAAGGAAAACGGCAAAAGCGAGGAATAGAATACCGACGGTGAACCTCATTCTTTACTAGTCAAGTAGATGAGAGTATATGGCAGTAGATGATACAGCTGTAGCGAGAAGAGGAATTTTCCACAAGATGTTTCCATATATATACTAGTGGGCTTTTCGTATTCCACGTAGCCAATTTTAATTAGCTGAATCCCCATTTTGGACCTCCTGCTCGCCCCCCCCCCAAAGGAAATCTATCTCGTTGTATATCTATATGTTATAGAACAAATAGCGGCAGCTATAAAATTATATCAACATACGCTTATAGTTCAATCGAAGGTTCCAGAAAACCAGATCTTTATTGGTACAACTTTATCTCTTCCAAGGCTTCAATTATTGCGTACATTCATATGATGGATTCATAATCTCTAATTATTTAAAATCTATTCACGGAATATAACTTATAAATACAAAAGTATAATCCAATAGAATTCACGCGATATAGTATATAGTTGTTAACGTAGCCTGGTATGTTTCCATTTTCAAATTATTGCCTTCTGGTTGTTTGAGCAAAATCAAGAGGAATAAGAATTTTTCACAATCATAAAATTATAATAGATCAATATGGGATCAATACGACCAGCTTCGATTAGCGAAAAGCAAACCAACAAAGAGTAGTAGCAAACTAATAATTTGATTAGTTGAGATATTCAATCGCCTTCTGATTATTTCAACAAAGTTAGGAAAGACAATTTTTGAATTACAATGGATCAACGGACTCGAAATTAATCATGTATATATATTTTCACTATTAATTTTCCACGCTGCTCTGTTGTCGATTTTTATCATTTTTTTTCGAAATTGAGTATCTAAAGAAGTAATTTAAATGGTACAGCTTTTATTTATGATGCAAAAGGTATTTTATGACCTTTATGATTCACAATTATTGAAAAAATTATTAACTCGATGCGTCCCGATATCTCGTAATTCAATGGTGAGAAGTAACTAATTGCACGAAATAATGTTTAAAATTACCGTAAATTAAAGCAATTGGACACTTTACGGTGTGCTCTAAAGATTTTAGTAGCTTAGTTTGACAAATTGTTTATTTGGTCATGATCTTAATTTCGTTACAGTTCTTAACGAACCAAACCTAGATTCTCCGGAATTTTCGGTATTTGAATTCATTCGTAATACTAATTTCGCCATTACATTGTGCAATACCATGTAACACTAAGAATTGATCATGAATGTATACTAAGCGATGACATTATGATTGACACACTGATTCTGGTATAATTTTATTGACCTTTGGGAAAGCATGCTTCTCTTCGAAGGTGAATATCACTGCAGAAACTACATCTACGACATCAGAAGAACAACCGTTTGATAATTTAGTTGATTTCGCGTCATGATCACAATTTGTGAATTCTTGCGCGTTCAATTAATCGACTAGAGATTTTCCAGTTACTATCAGATGCAATATCAGACATCAGAGCAAATGAAACCCATACTTTTTTAATATAAAAAGTGTTTGCTATAATAAAATTAGATAATTGTACACATTCTTGTTGTGGTCTTCTGCAAGTCGAAATGCGAATAAAATAGGGTATACTTTTGACCTTTATTTATAAAGGCACGTACTGTAATCTTTAATTATACTGAAGGTTCCATGGGCATTAAATCTAGCAGAATGGAGAAAACTTCGAGGTCAGCGTTCAACAGTCTAACTTCTTCCAGTTTAATTATTTTGAATAATAAACAAAACGCGTCACTTAGAATTCGTGAAAGTTAGTATAAATAGTTGGAGTTCAGCAAATCCCTCTTAACAAGATATTCTTCAAAAATCAGTGCTAGCTTTTATTTCTTAGTCATTATGATAATTAGAAAAAATAAAGATTACTCCTGATGCTCTTCTCCTTGCATTAGCTTGCTTCCTGAATTTTGATTATGAGTGGAACATAATATTGTAATTACCAAATATGAATTAAAGTTATTGTTTCCTATAGAAAAATAGTTCAAATGGAAATTGGAGATATTTTTTAGATCTTCAATTCTTCTCTGATACTTTTTCACGTATATGTCGTCCTTTGGCGTAAAAATGGAATAATCGATTTTTGAGTAGAATTTTATATGTAGAAAACCATGACCGCTTCTCAAGGACTACTGGCTAACGAACTTTTTCTTTCGATAAAACCCTAAAAATTGTGCCAAAGCTCGATTTTTTCAAGCCTTATATAAAAAAGTGAAAAATTTAAAATCGCGAAATTCAGACAAATTGTAGCTCTGACTGATATACAGGTCTGATAGGGTTTCAAGCGAGATCGGCTATTCAAATGTAGTTTTTTTGCGTATAGAGATTGCAAAAAAATTGGACATTTTTTATGTTAACAAAATCTTTTTTGATATTTCAAATACAACAATATTATATTTTGTGTATTCTTTTGCGTCCTTGATATGCATCGATTAGCCTATTATTGAACCTTCTATGACCCACTAGTGCCGATTTATGAAATTTCCAAAAAAAGATGTATTCTTTTTATATAATAAAAAATTGCTTCAGATTAGCGATCCTATACTACTGTAACTACCATGTTTGTTCTGGTGTTCGAGACGCATCGATTACCCATATTAGGAACCTTTCATGACACATCAAAACCCAACCATATCGTTTTTAAATTTTGTAACAACATTATTTTCCTTGTATCATGTTAAGGGACATTTAACATTTTTGATTGTAAACCAGAAATCACCATTACTAAATACAATATGGAGAATCGAAGATTATACATTGTTTACATCATAACTGTTGTTAAATGGAAATGTTCTCTGCATCAATATGATCCTTCAGGAAAACGTAGAATATAAGTAAGTAAGAGTAATTATAAAATACCAAGCTGACGTATACTAAAAAAGTGTCAGACTGACATAATAGCAAAAATCATGAAACGATGTTAATGTATATGAATATACATGAAGATCTTAATTTGATCATTATATTGATGCCATCAGCGACCCACTAAAAGACACCACCATTTCTCCTTGGCATGATTCCCCCCGGAACCGCTTTCGCATTACTTCAGGGGGTGCCGTTCTTTGGCCGTGCCTCGGCCTTCGTCTTTTTTGTCAGCTTGGTCTTCTCATGTTGTACTGGGCACCTTATTGGACCTACCCAGCTGCGCTGCTAGCTAGCACGTCCAAGAGGCTTCCACAACGAGGCTGTATATTTGAACGCCAAGCAACTCTTTGTCTCCGAAGGATGGTCTGTCCGGGGTTTATCTTCCTTTGCGGAGCAGAGGTAGCACTGCGGTGTGCTTTCACATATTGCAGCTTTATGCCCCTCTTTGCCGCATCGTCAGCATCCTCTTGTCCGATCAGGACCCTTACAAACCGCTGCCATGTGGCCAAAGCCTAGAACCCCTGATCGCACCTGCTGGCTGCTTGCAAAAATGTCTTCTGACGGCAGCAGCGACCTCCTCCGCGTCTGTGTTTGTGTCGAGGTTTTATTATCTCGTTGTCATATTAATGAGTTCGGTGGATTGTGGAACACTGAAGTGAAACCGAGAAATTTGTAATGGTTATAACAAACGTGATAGTAAATCAGGGAACATTGAATTGATGTAAAAAGTCCGTGTTCTCTCATCCTACACTTTTATCTTTTTCACTCACACATGCAATACGATTTACGCTTAGTTTTTTTGAAAAACTTTGAGCAAAGCTGTTTTAGTCAAACGCCTTTTAGTGACTTTAGTTATTTATATTGTAGGTACATTCGCTCCTCATCAATGTGCAGGCCCTTATCAGCTCAAACTGGCAGTTTAACCTCCGAAGGGTATTTTGTAGTTTATATGTTGGTCACAGAATGTAAATAGAAATAAGCACATCACTGGAAAAACTCATTCGATGGCAAAGATTCAAAATTTGTTTTTAACGAAAACCCTTAATTGAAATACGGAGTAGTCCGTTGAATTGAAGATATAATTGTCTAGTGACTCGCTGATCTTTTTATAGCAATTAAGCACAGAGATTCTTAGTATTTTTCATAAGTCTTGATGTGCATCTAGAATTTAACCGTAGGCTCTTTGTCCTCGAGGATTTACTGATTACCTTTGAGATGATTTCTTATCATCTTATCAGAGTATAATAATGTATAAATTAACTAAATTTTGTTTAAATAAACTCTAGAATATGGTTATTATATGGACAGTAAAATATATAGTAGACCTGAAAGAAACTTCTAGTTGGTAAAAGTTGTTTGATTATATGTACCTCACCTTTGGGTTGATTGAAGCATATACTTCGGTTGGCCCAAGTAAAACTTTTAGTTACTCGAAGAAAAGATTTTGGCTGATTTAACAGACACTAGTAATTTATCTATCCATACAAAGCCCAGCATAATTTATATTATAAGTGTTGCCTTGTGAAATTTTTGACGAGATCTGTTGACCATATTTTCAGGTCAGAGCATTTCAGAAGCGACATTGCGTTACACAATGTGTGAATGTGTCTCATCGCTCGCTTTCCATAATCGCAATAACTGATTCTATTGTAACAATAATTACGCAATTTCACTGTGATGTGTACAATAGTATTAACTAATAATGCATCTTCAGGCAGAGGGATTTTTCCTAACATTGCAACAAAATATTATGTGATGAGATTCTATTTTTGCCCCAATTATTTATTTTTATTTACTAAGGCGTCGTTAGAGCTGCACGCCCAGGCGAGAATTTCTCGGATCACGCTTGATATTGCCCCCGTTCGAGACATTTTTGCTGTCGAGAAATTTAGTTTTTCAATTTGCTTAATCTCATCCCGTCTCGATTTGAATATATACAATCAGGATGAGGAAAGATTCTCGATAATGTTTACAGTTTGAGTTTGATATTTATTGTAAATATCAAAAATGAGCCAACAGAATTGGAAAATAATGTAAATAAGTTTCAACCTCAAATGTGTAGAAAATCTATAGGAGCTAGACCAAATTCTCATAATCAGTCAAACAGGAAAACAAATATAACATTTTTTCAAATCGAAATAAACATCAAATGAAGATTGATGTTTTTTAAAGTGTTTTTGCATTTCTGTATGCATCACGGGATCCTGTCTCAATTGCTTGTCCTCTGTCAGCAAAATCACTTAAATATTCGCCCAAGAAATCTCTATATACTCTGGGTACATCTAACTCATTTTCAATACGGTCTGCTTCACGGTTTGCATGTTCGCATGCTGCAAGGTGTGCTTGTAGGTCTATTTGACTATTCGATGCTGGTCTGTGTAAATGAGCAACTTTGTCGCACCTGCGAATAAGCTGAAAATGACGGCCTATACCCAATTTCTGAAATTCATCCTGATGCATAGCGTACCACTGGTCTTTAATCATATCAAATACGACAAACTCATCAGATGTGTGAAAAAAAGTGCTTAGCGGATAATCTTTATTTGGAATTTGTTCGATGCGAGGCAAGACACCGTTATATCCACGAAATAATTCCTCTAAAGTCCTCAGTGGTCGGCTTCTCAATTCTGTAAGAAGAGGAACAAACGAAAATGTTAATATTCAAAAGGAATATAGTATGCATGAGGGCGATTAGATACAGGGAAACGAAATTTACATTGAAGGTCATGGGAAGCTCACTTATCGCGTACTTTTTCTCCTTGATTTTTTTTCTAACACCCAGATTGACAGTTTATTATTATGCGTAGTATTATGCGTTTTTCCTGTAGGAAAAACATTTATAATTGCATCATTTGCTACTATGCACATCAAACATTGGAGAGTCTTTAATTATTGAAAATATTTAAAATTGAAGAATTTTAAATTGTTAAAATTAAAGGATTTTTAATGTTAATTCTTTAAAATTGAGCTATTCCCAAAAAAGTTCTAAATCGCTTACTTCTAAAATATAAATCTTGAAAATTGAATAATTTGTGATTCTATATTTTCAAGGTTCCAAAATTCACAAATGCAGCTCTTTAAAATTGTAAAACGGTGAATCTTAAATATTTACAATTTGGGATTTTTAATTTGGAAATTTTAAAATTTAAAGTTAGGCATCTTTTGAGTCTTGCAATGTAAAATGGTTTAATTTTGATGACTAACAAACGGAATTTTGTCAATTTGGAAGGTTTGAAATTCAAAACTTCAGTTTTGATTTCCAAAATCGTCCAAATTTAAGAATTTTTATTTATACTTTTTTAAAATTCAAGAGTTTTTAATTGTAACTCTTCAAATTTCTAGACTTTACCATTTTTAAATTTTTAAATTGTTTTAACAGAATATTTGAAAATAATTTAAACAATTTCAAAAGATATCTAAAATCGTCACAAAAGAAGCTGGAAGATTTTAAGGGAATTTCTTAATTTTGCAGGATGAAAAAAAGTAGAAAGAACTCAAATCCTTTTAAACGATATTAATTAGGTTTGGAAGTTTTAAAACGATTCCGGGGAACATTTTCAAGGATTTTTTTATTTTTAAAGATTTCAAAACATTTCAAGATTGATAAGAATTTTGTAAAAAGATTTCAAGATTTTAAGCCAACTTTTTTAATTATAGAAGATTTTTGTAAATTTGGGGAATCATTCGAGTCAATTTAAAAGAAAATCTCCTTATTTCGGATAATTAATTTTGAACTTCGTCGGAGCGTTTGGCAGGGCAGAGTATCGGCCAACACCTTAAGAGCGACCAAGATGGTAGTAAAGCACTCTTAGGGCGCAATTATATCTGTTGTCCCTGTGTGAGTGGGTCATCTGAGTTGTTTGTGTTCTGGTTCCCAGCGAGTGCCTGAGACGCTCTGCACCTATCATCAGGAACTTCTTGATGTAAAATGCGGTTATGGTATATTAAGATAGAAAAGACACCATCCACGCATGCGAAAATTCGTACCCTCAGTAGGTGAATTAAGTCCTGATGATCTGAGGAAAGCAAAAATTAGCTCCATCGAAAAGGCGCAAAACAATTCTGTGACAAAGATATTGGAGCTTCAGAAGTTAGCGCCTACCTTGACGATATGTGACGTATAATCACGGAACGAACGACTTGATATACAAGCTGTTCTGCATATGCATGCTCTTAGGTGTGATCTGTCTAAGAATATTTCGTATCTGCTTCGCAGAGGCTCCTTTACAGATGTAATTTACCGAACGAGGTTCTGAGGCTCAGCCACGGTATGTACCAATCTCTCTATGCAGCTCACTATACTGCGGTAAATTCATAGTGCTTCCTAACATCAGCGACTGCGGAATAGGCCCATCCGACTTTGAATATGAGGAGAAGATGCGGGCCAGACGTTGGTGCGTAGAAGTAAACTTCTTTCGCCAGAATTGCGTGATGAGTTCGGGTTCTGCGGCGGAAAATTTCGTCGAGCCCCTAAGTACTTTTATTTACCTCTTGGGCAGTAATTGATGGATATTCTTCCTCAAATGCTATGGTTCACGAAGGAGACATGTATTTCAGCCAGTTCTCCTTGTCCTGAAATGGCTATTATCCCGGGGTTGTCCTCATGTCAAACTTTCAACAAAGATATCAGTGAACGATTAAAAGAAACGTTCATTGCGTGTCACATATTTTCTATTTCTATAGATTATTGATAGTTTTAAACTGTTTCTTAATTAACACTTCCATCATAAATTTTTTTTCTACGAAATGTTTACCTTGATGATTCGTATGTTCACTACTGGTCCCAACATCATGTCGATATGTTACTCTTCTGGGTGGTATTCCTACTGACATTCCTGTGAAAATAGAAAAACGGTGTATGAAATATTAATGTTCGAAAATGAATTTCTAGTAATCGATTTCTGATAGCAAAAACTTGTAAGATCTTTATCAGCTGAATATACAGCACAATTTTTTTTTAAATCGCTTACTATCTTTTACCTCCTCAAGCGTGTTTAGAATAGAAAAAATGGAAATCAAACATAAAATATTTTAAAAATAAAATGAATTCTAACAGTCACAATTGTTTGCTATAAGTAGAAATATATCCAGTATATGTCAAGTTGAATTTCATTTTCAATAAATTCCACGCAGAAAATTACTTTTAAAAATTCTAAGAAGTAAATAAATTATTTATTAATTAACAAAAATTACAATTTTTGTGCGAAATCCGTCATCCCACCTTATGATTGGAACATGGTCCGTATGTAACCGTCTATTTTTTCATCTATACAATTTTTTTTTAGGTAATTTTTTGGGAGGAATTTAAAAATTATATAATTTATATTGAGTAAATTTAATTTTTTCCATTTTTAAACCGCTTGAGGAGGTAAAAGACATTAATCGATTCAAAAAAAAAAAAAATTAACAGCATACTCAAATAAGCAAGAACTAACCATTTTTTGCGGTTACAAATTGATCGCACGAAATTCACTTTTTTCGACCCACCCTATTATACATATATCAACCTTAATTGTGAAAAGTTTGGTAAACGAACGTTTTAAACTGTTTATTAATTGACAATTCTGTTATCCAGTTTTATTGTTATTAGAGCTACCTTGACGATTCGCATTTTCATTACGCCTTCCAACATTTTCCAGCGAGTCCCTTGGTTTGGGTGGCATACCTGATGATATTGCTGTAAAAAGACAAAAAAGATTCCTGAATTTTTAATGCTGAAAATGTATTTAAAAAAATCTGCCATTGATTCTACGACTTCAAGTCCTACCTGATTTGAAACAACTTCTGTCCATACACAATTTTTAAAACTAGTTATAATTTTATGTCTACAAAAGTCATCGTGACTATCTCAAGTTCATACTATAAAATACATCGTATCTGGAGAGTACAGCAATCACAACGAAAGTCGAGACGTGATTAAAAGGAAATTAAACTTCCGAAATCAAATTTATTCATAAAAAAGATCTACTCCTTTCACTCCGCTGGGATTCGAACACCAGGTCAACTGATTTCCGGTCAGATGCTCTAACCACTGAGCTACTAGAGAGATCAGAGGAAGAATCCTTTTTCTGAAACACGCTTTATTTTGCAAAATGTAATTCACAAATCAATTTTTAATAGTAATCTGTATTAACATCGGAGATGGCAACTGATCGATCAGAAGAGAAATCATTTCACACACACTGTTTATATCCTCTAATACAGAAAATATTTTAGTGTCATCTCAGACTAGATGGAGCTATAAATCAAAATTTTTTTAAATTATATTTATTCAGAAAAAAGATCTACTCCTTTCACTCCGCTGTGATTCGAACACCAGTTCAACTGCTTTCCGGTCAGATGCTCTAACCCCTGAGTCCCTTTCATATAAAAATAAATATGGATATAAGTATCAAATAAAATTAGTGAAAACAGATTTTTTCATTATGTGCCAATGCAAGAAACAATTAATTGTTTATTCAAAAATATAATTCTGTAGAAAGCGATTCATATTATGTCTTGTTATGTTCTGAAGGTGCTACCTTCAGCCGATTCTTGAAAAATTACTATTAAAAAATTATTGGGTATCAGGAACTTTTAAAATTGTCGGTCCAATTGGACCTGCTAACAAACTTGATAAAATGCCGGCTGTAATTTACACTTATGTAGAGTTGTCTGATTATCCTCGATCACATATAATAATATTGTGCTAGTTGTTCTTTGTAGAAAGAAATGTTTTGATCATGAGAAAGTGTATGGAGTAATTGTGTAGAGGACAAAAGTTATTGCACGTACAGTTGAAGGATCTTTGAAAGAATTTACAGAAAACCATCCTTCATAGCTACCAGAGTGTTAAGTTCAATTTGGTATTCAATGAATTATCTACGTATCATGTATGTAATCCAGTTCCCTGTATTGACAAGAGATTCGGCTTTAAAATGATGAAATCAAATTATTTACACGCACTCAATCTGATTTAAATTGCTTTAATCATGCCTCGTGTGTCGGTTCGCAAAAAATATTTGTTTAAATTTTGATGAATTTTAATTGATAGGAGCTCATTTCATTCCTTAATATATTTTTAGCTTTTCTATTCTTCACATTTTCATTTAAAATTAGTTAGCAAATTTTTTGATTCGCAAAACTTCTAATTAAGAATAACTATATTACTTTCTAAACACAATAATTTTCGTAAAAACTCTTAAAACAGCAAGGAATCGCTTCGAAAATAAAATGAGTCTCTGTACTTAAAAATGGAAGGTAAATTACGAACTTTTTGTAATGGAAGAAAAAAGTTTGAATATCTCCAAATATTTTCAAATTTAAAAATATTTGCAACGAACACCTAAGTCCTGATTGAAAAAGTTTGAGGATAGTACAACTTCTGTACATGATCGCCCTTTTATTAAACTTTTCTATTTATCACTATTCTCATTGAGTTATATGTATATATATTTAAGTAATCACATTTTCACTCCGTACAATGGAACATCTGTGCCAATGATTCAATTAGTGAATTTTAATTTGTACAAAAACTGTCCAAACTTGGTTCAAATTGAAAAAGGGGAAACCGTTTTTATGAAAATATTTTTTTTTAATAATAGGTAAGAAAAAAAACAGCTAATTAAAATAATTCCATGCGAAGAGTTTTCGGAAAAGCTTCTTTTCTGGTTCTAAGTATTTTGCACCAAAATTTTTTTGATGATAATATATATTTTTGAAAATATTAAAAAAAATAGTCCAAAGTATCGAAAAAAATGATGAAAATGTTGAAGGCAACTGCAATTTTTAATTTTTCGTTACTTTTTCTTCAAATTATTCGATGGATCAAGAAACCGCAGAATGACCGCCAGCTTTTTGCAAAGAAACATTTAATTTTTTAAATCTTTGCTTCAATTTTTATACATGAGAACGATAAACAAAAGTAAAGTAGGATTTTTGTTTTAGCACATACTGTAATTTTTAATTATACTGAAGGTTCAATGGGCATTGGGCAGTTTAATTATTTAGAATGATAAATAAAACGCCTCACTTAGAAGTCGTAAAGGTTAATATAAATTGCCGCAGTTTAGCGAGTCCGTCTTAACATGAAATTCTTCAAAAAATAGTGCTATCGTTTATTTCTCAGTCATTGTGCTAATTAGAAAAAGATGAAGATTACTCCTGATCCTCTTCTCCTCGCATTCGCTTGCACAATACTATTTCTAAAGGTGCGAATCTGTTGTCGCCTATCTTGAGCGCTAGCAGGTTTTTTGTTCCGCGCCCGCTCGTTCACCACTTTTACCACCATGGTAGTGTTTCAAAAAATGACCGAGAAGGCTAATTTTCTCAAAAACCTAACGTGATGGAACAAACCTGACACAAGATTCGGATTCCGCGAAACGAAAAATATATAGGTATGTTGGCCTAATTCACCGCACATAACAATGTTATTCTTTCTGTATGCCTGTGTAATTTGGAAACACGATACATCAGTCGTAAATTGTAAACAAACCTTGAAATTTAAAGAACGCAACCTTTGATATTTGGCGACGGGTGTGGGGGCTGTTTTGAAGGTTGAGAGGGTTAGGCGGAAAGTTAAAAGTGCTAATTTGGAGGTTAGTTTCCGCGGACACGAAAAGTGAGGAAGAAGATAGGGGACAGCAGATCGGCAAGGTAGGCCAGCATGTCTGCCATGAAAAGCCGAGTGGGGCCTGGCGCGGCAGATGAAAGTAGCGGGCAGACAATAGCACCCGTGCTGGGGATCTCGCGTGACTGGCGAAACAGGGAGGGGTAAGGGTGATGCTAGAGATAGTACAGATGATTGCGAGGTTCAGTTTACTACACCAGGGAAGTTGGGTTGGGGAGAGAAGGAAGGTGGACAAACTGACAGGAGGAGTCTAGGTAGGCCGTCGAAACAGGAACTGCTTAATAAGTCCAGATCTAGTAGCTTCGGGTCGAGACCGCTTTTTTATAAATGGTGGCAAGGGGGAGGGTTTACGGATAAAAGCGATGAGGGGGATAAGACGGAAGACTGTAAAAGGTCAAGGGAAGTAGAGAAGAATGAGCAGGGAGATGAGAAGTTGTGTGTCTCCAAGAAAAAGGTAAGGTTCAGGAGAAGCTGGAAGATATTGAGAAAAAGCAAAGGATGAGTGAGAAAGAGAGGAAATCTGATATGGAGAAGTTGGAGCAAACAGTGAGAAAGCTAGATTGTAAGTTTTTAGATATAAATACAGGGAATGAAATGGTAGGAGAAGGAGAGAGATAGAGAGTAAAAGAAGTGAACGAGAACTTTGTTCTAGAAAATGTGAGATTGAAATCAAGATTGAGAGCGTGAAGTGAAGTGAATAGGGATGGCCCAGGGCGACGAGGGGAAAAGCGAAAACTAAGCACAGAAGGGAGGAGGTAATTGAAACAGTACATAGTGGAAGGAAAGAAGGATGAAAAGGCGGAGCGACGGGGTTGCAACAAAAGTATCGAGGGGGCTTAAAGAGGAAAGAAGGGAAAAAGGAATGGAGAAAGATGTGAGAGTAGCGTTTTGGAACGCATCTGGGCTAATGAATAAAGATGAAGGATTCTGTGAAGAGATGAAGAAATGGAATGCAGTGATGTTCAGTGAAACCTGGGTAGCTGAGAAGGATTGGAGGAGAGTGAAAAAAAAGTTACCGGAGGGATATACATGGCAGATGCAAGAGCCGAAGAAAGAGAAGGTAAAGGGAAGAAAGAAAGGGGGTATGGTGTTAGGAGTGAGAAATGTATTGTTGGGGAAAAAATAATAGAAATGGGATTTGAGAAAAGGGAAGTGTAATGAAGAGAATAATGCAGATAGGAAGAAAAAATGTGCGGATAGTTTGCGTTTACAGGAGAATGGGAGAAGAAGAAGGTTGGAGTGTGATTAGGAAATGGATGGCGGAAAAGAATAAAGAATTGATGTTGATTGTTGTGATCTGAATGCTTGGACGGGGTAACACGGGTGGGGGGGGGGGGGGTATGGGACGAAGCGAGTATGACTTTCAGGAGAAAAATAAAGCACAAACAGGTGGACCAGGAGAGTAGGACTCTGTTGGAAATTCTGGGAGAAACTGGATGGTTCATTTTTAATGGTAACTCGGAAGGGGATGAAGAAGGCGAAATTAAGTTTGCAGGAAAATGGGAAACAGTAATAGACAACATTCTGGCTGAGGAAAGGATAAGGAGGCTGTTGGAAAGAATGGAAGTAGGGAACGTAATAGGGTCAGAACACTTCCCGGTTCTTGCAACGCTGAAATGCGGGAATTAGAGAACAGGAAAAAGGAAAAAGGAGGGGGTAACAGGGAAAAAAGCAAAGATGCAAATGGGGGAGAAATCAACAAGAAGCAGGAAGAGAAGAGATGCGAAAAGATTCTAGAGTCGGAATACAATATATGATATAGATTGGTTAAGACGAAAGGAGTCCTAAAATATGTAGGGAAGTTGAAAAAGGAGTGCAGGTGATACAGGATGGTACGTTTCAGGAGCACGTGTTGGTGATATGTACAGTGGAAGAGGAAGGGGAAAAGAGCGTGTTAGATAGAGTTAGGCAGATACTGAGCGGTTGTGGACAAGGGGAAAAGTGGATGAAGAATTTAGAAGAGAAAAGGGAAGAGAGAATTTCTGAAGGAGCCCTGGAAGGTCGCGTGCACTTGTAAGATAATATGTAATAGCTAGTAAATAATAAGAAGGTGAAGCGATTATAGGTTAAGTTAGGTTATGTTAAGCATAAGGCATAGTGTTTAAGTGAAATTGTAAATATTTTAAGGGAACGGAGCCCTCAAGCCCCTAAAAGGGAGATTAATAACATACGTTACAATACAATACCATATTTTTGGTTGATAACAACAACAACATGATGTTCAACAACAAAAATAATAATTTTCAAGAAACAGTTAAATTTTCAACTCAAATCTTTATATTCTGAATTTTGTACGTAATTAAGTATAGTCAAAGATTAAGTTTCTCAAAACTCTGTAGGCTTTCAGATGCTTCGCGCTCGATTTTTGATGCGACGAGAATGTGCCCACACAGCTGG
>CAKNWU010315892.1:0-12312 GCA_932072015.1 Andricus quercustozae
ACTCGTAAAGTATTTTTGCTTTAGTTTCTTTGGTTTGGAAAGTTGACTTGGAGAAGGCACCCATGGATTTGGAAGATCCTATATCTTCAGATATTTTTCAGTTCGAGTTTATCCGAAACACTCCGAAGCAAGTTTTAAATCCTCTTCAACCCTTCTTAATCCGTATTTCAACCCCAAATTAAATTCCAATCTCAATCCATATCTCAACTCCAAATTCAATCCGAATAGATCCGAGGCTCACTTAACAATCGTTCTCTATTCATGTATCAGCACCAACTGCAATGCGAATCCATACCGAATCCATTGTTCAGTCAACAAACCAGCTCTGCAACTGAGTTTCCCTATATCTCTGATCATTTTCGATATAATTAAAAAATTATTGGGCTAGTTCGAGTTGGTGGAAAACAATCCCCTCTCAAAAGGGCAACTCAAAATTTGTATTCATTTAATTCTTTTTAAACTCTTTTTATTGGGCTAATTCGAATTGGTCGAAAACAATCCCCCTTTCAAAAATCCTTACAGTTTGGTTGGGTTTTACGTATTTCTGACCGTTTTCGCAATAATTCAACATTTTTATTTTTGTAAATTTCGAAAATCTGTTTATTGATTTAGATCAGAGTGGCTGAGAACCATCTCCCGCTCGCTTTTAGGTAACCCTGAAAATTTTATCAGTTTTCGCGTATCTCTCACCGTTTTCAAGATAACTCAAAATCATGCAAGATCAGCTGTTGAGTCTCGGCAGCTGATTGGCTGATTCTACTGTGACTTACATTAGATGTCAATGTTTAACTGAATTTACCAATAGGGTTTACAGACTATGCATGACTTTGGCCAAAATGCATGTCCTTTTTATAATAGGAATATTTCTCTTTTCTTTCAATATTTCTCAATTCAGGGTAAAAAATAGAATATGAAATAAGCTCAATTATTATTATTTTCAATATTATTAATCAAAGCCTGTTTTAATTTTCGCACGTTTGGTACCTATATCGGTAAAGAAGATTTCTGTTAAAGGCAATTGCCGATTTCTACATACTGAATAGAATTTTCAGGGAGCAAGAGCTTATAACTGGGTTTTGCCACATACTTTAGTTTGATGGATAAGAAAACATTCATACATCTAAATTATAATTTATACGACATTTCGTTAAATGCCCGGCACCATAAACGACTCTCCTGTACTTGTAACGGGGCGAAGGAACCAATCTGAATTGAAAAGAGTGTTTAATGATGACATTAACTAAAAAAGAACGTCAAATTTTAGTAAATAGGAACACATTATTAAATCACGTTAAAGTTGACTCGCTATAATATATTATTTATACTGATTTAATCACACATTCTTGAAGAAATGAGAATGTGAGCAACATAATTAGTTTTGAGAGCTATTTCTTTTTAAATACAGACTTTTAAAAACCTTAATACATGTTAATTTATATTCTTCTATTGAATTCTGGAGAAGTTTAGAATCTTATGTGAATATTCTCGAAAAACACCAGTTTTAATTTTTTTTTTACATTCAAATATGAAATACGTTACCTGCGGGCTAAACAAAATTTACATCAGAGAAATGTTCGAACTTTTCTCGCAAATATTCGAATTAAGCAAAAAAAAATCTCCTTACTACAAACATTGTTGTGTCCTTATAAATAATTCATATTTGCTTGGATTAACAAAAAATATCGTATTTTTAAACAATTTGTGTTAAACCCTTACTTCGCATATGCTATTAGCATTATGTTTATCGTATCTTTAAAATCAGTGAATCCCATACGCATCTGCCAGTGAACTACACCCAACATGAGAACATTTTCAGGAATTAAACGCACTATTATTACAATAGATAATGAGCCTACAGTAGATAAAATTTAATTTAAAATACTAATGTATATAAAGTAATTAATTTAATTTAATTATTAGTTAGGACACTATATGCCTTAATAAATTTAAATTATAATTTATAATTTTAAGTATATTGCTGGTTTTAATTGAAAATTACCTACTGTATGCTCATTATCTACTGTAGGGTGATCTCCCCCACTACAGATGTTACATTTTTTTTCTGTTAAATAGTCTTGTTTGTTTATAAAATAAATGAAATGATCTATTTCAAATGATTTTCTGAATGATTTATGGGTTGATGTCCAAAAGTTGAATATTTTAGACAAGGAGATTTTCAAAAAAAAAATTGTTCAAAATGCCTGAATTATTTCTTTATTCATGTTTTTTTAAATCAATTAAAAGGAATATATTTCTGTTAGATATGCCTGTTACATGTTGCTCAAGTTTGCGTGGCAGGGCTTGCGATTATGACAAAACAAATGTCAAAAAAAATGTAAATATATGCAGAACAGATAATAATATTCAAATATATGTTTAAAAGTGACTCCTTTATTGACTTGTTTGATTTTGACTTCAATGTTTTAAAAGATCCTCTAATTTTATAGTATACTAAATTAATATGGAGGGTTACCGGACATATTCTAAAAAAATTTACGCAGAAGTAGTGATCATTATCAACTGTTATTTGAATTCAATGTTGATAAATATATTTTGAAGTATACTAAAATCTTTGGAAATATGAAATAACCAAATTTAGCCTGCTTTATGAATTGTTTGAATAATTATTATTGGCGAGTTTTACCTTAAAGTAGCAATACAGCGTGATCAAATAAGAAACTTGTGAAAAAATGTTGATCTCTACTCTTGATTTTGATCTTTTTTACCTCAATATAAGTGTTATCTGTAAATCTCATTTTAAAGTATTCAGTTTTCGTGAATTCTCGACACTTTGATACCCCTGAGTTAGAAAAAGTGGGTTTTACGAGGCTGGTCTGTCTGTCAGTCTGTCATTGGCCCGACTGCACGATAGCTTTCGAAGGAATTTTCCAATCAAAATTTCCTTCGTCGCACTCATTTTCGGTCCAAAACGGCATATCAAATGCGTTTAAAAGCTATTTACTGCCAATATTTATGATGTTAATCATAAAAAATAAAAATGGGAAAATGAAAAATTTAACTTTCCCACGAAATCACGCTAGAGGCGATGAATAGTTCAGGAACAAAATGTATGGATTTAGGAAAGATTGCAAAATAGTTAAAATCCGTTTTTTGATAGGAATAATGGTTTTTGTTTGAAACGCGGAAAATACCATAAGAGAATAAAAAATTCAAATTCTTAGTTAAACATCACGGAAAAAAGTGGTTCGTTAGCCGAAATCTCTGAACCAGTAGCTCTAACTATCGTAAATTGAAACACTGCTTTTCGTCAGTGAATTTAGTTAAAAATTACTATTTGCGTTCAGGTTAGTTAACCTGACTTTTTAAAACACTAAAATATACAATTTCAAATAGTAGGATGCACTGCACCACTTAGTAACCGTCCACACATCAAGAGGAAGAGTTACTATTCGTGTAGTAAGCCTTACTTATGTGAAGAATAACTTTGTCGATGTCGCATTGTATACGCATATATGTATATGTATATGCACAGTACGCCTATCATACACGATTTATGAATAGATTAGCTCGAAACTTTCGACAATAAAAATTATGTAACATGTCGATCGATTTGAAAAGGAAAAATTGTTTTATATATTACTGCACTTATATTACGATTATTATTATTTCAATTTATAAGAATAAAATTGTCTTTTTTTACTTCGGGGAAAATTAATAGTTTATAAATTTAGGTAAGAACCTAACAAATGCGATATCTTCCAGACTAATAGTATATTAGTAGAAGATGTCGTATTTATTAGGTTCTTTTTTAAATTTATAGATTATTATTATTATACAATTGCAAGCACAGTGACTTACACATATAATCGCACGCTCAAAGGCTTCAAAAGATCGCCCTCGTTGGAAAATTGAACCCTACCTATCTACCTAAAACCTGTCCTAAAACCTAAACCTAATAGTCAGCTGAGCTACATAACCGCATAGATATTTCTTACAAACTCTCGGACAAGCATTTTCTCTGAGAATAACGTGGCCAGCTAAGAAATATATGTGTCGTGCTCAGTTTTATCCGTAATTTTGTTATGCATATTAATCATTAATATGTAGGTTCAACAAATATTTAATTAAAATTTTTTAATTGATCTCTCACAAAAGGTATAACATGTTTTGTAACGAGCTTGGGAAAAATATTTTGCTTAGAAGTATTAGCTATCACAGTGATAGTAGTATGTTAGATTTTAGTTCTTGTTAAAAATCTGAAATCTGACTTCAAGTTAACCACTCATGAAAGTGAACCTGACTATCCACTTTTTTCCGTGTATACATTTAATTTAAAATTGAGTTCAACATAATATAGAAAATTTTGCGTTTTTGACATACTTTAATCGAGTGCAAAGCGCGAGACACGTGATGAGAATGTATTCGTTAAACCCAAAGGAGCTTTAACAAAAGGGACTTCACAATTACAAAATTACAGTTGTCAGCGGAGGAAGCACAAAGACCGAGCGCGAAGCGCGGGATCCGACAGACGTTTGCCCTAGGCGCGTTCAAACTTTAGAGCAAAGTACTGAGATAATTTTATAACAAATTTATCATTCAAAGGAATGTTGGAAAATGTCTAGGGCTTAAAGTGTTCAAATTTTTGGCAATCACCCTTATGTACTACTTATATTTAAATTATAACAGGATAAGCTAAACGGTGCCAAGTCCATCGACATTTCCATTAGATTATTACGTGCACATGTAGCACCAGCTATTTTTTCATACCACAGATATTAAACTGATCCATTCACCTACACACACAAAAATTGTTTACTTGATTGGTTGCAAATTGTCTCACATAAAAGTTTTTCTGCTTCTACTGTAAAATTATGTTGATTGGAATTAGCGCCGTTTAGCTTTTCTCGCTTCAATGTTTGAACGATTTTTTTGTAATTTCTTAAATATTTTCTCTCTAGTTACATTTAAAATTGCACGAAATTTTTCTTCTTTTATGACCTCAATGATTGAATAATACAGAAAAAGTTCTCATCGAGACACACATTTGGATTAAAATCTACATTAGGTTTCCATGCCCCGTATTTCGCTATATACTTTATAAAAAGCTTTTCAGAATACTCTTTGAAAATCCTGCATATTAAGTAAACAAGGCGAGACTTTTAAAAAGCGTTGGCCGCATGCAGGATTTCGGTGGTTAGAGTATATTTCTCCGTTTGTATTTCATATTTCACAAAAGTACGAAAGCGAAAAGGCGTCAATGTATGTGATATATACCTCCGTATGTTAAACAATAACGCGACGATGCGATGCGATGCCAGGCAGGCAGGCAGTGTGTCGTCCATACAAACACTGCAGTTTTCCAACACGAAAAATGTGACCGGGACGTAATGTGCACGAATGTCGAGCAGCTAGGCTCGTACAGACATCGTGTTTGTGTGTCGGTGCCACGGTACTTTCGCTCAGTGGAGACTCCAAACCTCATAAGTTACCCGGCAAACCATTCCGAAAATGCTCAACGTAACTTTGAAGTCGATCGTGTTATAGCCAGATAAGAAACGATGTAGTAAGTTCAATAAAACCTTACACTTCAGTGTGCTGCCCAAGAGAGTTTACTTGTTTCATGTTTTTGATCCACTCTAACCCTTGAAACTAGAGAATTTCTTATTGGCAAAGTTTCTTATAGAAAGTAAAAACTTAAACCTTTTAAAACATGTACATTATGTTGGGCGGCTATCCACATAAAAATGAAATAACAGCATCTATTCTGATTTCAGGGGAGAATCTACCCACCAGGGGATGTTATCAGGGGCAGTGTTAACGATAAGGGCAGTTTTAAATAAAAAAACGGGAAATGGTAAACCTCGATTACGGATAGTAAAATTGTTTAATAACAGAATAAATAACACGGGCACGCAAAGAAAAATGTTGCAAAGCCAAAAAAGCGACCTATATGGCATTGTAGTATTGGTATAGCCCGCTCAAAATCTACGTTAATTGGAGTTTTCGACTGACCAGTTTGTTTTTTATTCGAGTTTGAATTTCTAGTTTGAGTGAAATTATCCCAGATAGGCTACCATAAATCGGCAGTCATTTTTTTTGCTGTAAAATTAATTTTTTGATAGCCCTCATGTTTGATGGAAATTTAATGTTACATCATGATCAACATTTTTTCGTGAACGGTAAAACGGATTTTGACAATACTTAAATTGAAATTTTCTTTTAAAAACGTACATTTCAGAAATATTCCTTCTGAATATAAAGGTTATTAATTTGTTTGAAAATTACCAATTATTAATAAACAAATTGCACTATTCTTTCCTTAAAAAAAAAACATTTTTTTGTACGTTATTCTACATTGTTTCTGGAAAGAAATGCGAAAAGAAGCACTAAGTTGTTTCTATTATTCCATGTGATGTAAATTATTTAGCGCAAGTAATTACTATTCTTGCAAATGAAGTACAATTTGTTTATAAATAATTTCTTTTTTTTAAACAAATTTAATGTTTTTATATTTAAAAGAAAGATTTCTGGAATATACGTTTTTAAACAAGAAAGTTCAATTCGTTCATAAAAAATGGATATTATTTCACGCAAATTCAATGTTTTTATAATCGAAAAAAATATTTCTTGAAAGTAAGTTTTTAAACAAAAATTTCAACGTAAGAATTATCAAAATCCGTTTAGCCGTTCACGAGAAAATTTTTGTTCATGTTTGCAAACACAAAAATTTAAGTTTGAAAGAAGAAACTAGTGGGAAGGAATTTTCAATCAATGCAGATTTTGAATATGCTAGACCAATACTACAATACCAAAAAGGTCGCTTCTTTGGTTTTGCACAATTTTTTTGGTGTGTCTGTGTAATGAATAACAAAAAAAAATAATAAACAAACATATATGTATATAATAATTGAACATATGTTAGCTCAAATAATTTGTCAATCGGATAATATTACAAGAAACTTGTCATGACTCGAAGTTCGCTTCGCTTGCAAGTTTGAGTACGCCTAGGGCGCGCGACTGTTGGTTCTCGCGCTTCACGCTCGATAATATATTCATCTCGCGCTTCGCGCTCAATTGTGTATAAAAACCAACGCTACGCACTCGGTTCTTGTATTTCTCCCATATTTGTGCAAAGGCCTTTTAAAATTGAAGGTCAAAGCATCGACAATTGTAATTTGGTGCTTGCGAATTCTCTTTTGTTAAATCTTATTCGGCTTTAACGAACACATTCTCATAATCAAAATGTGAACTTTTCTACGTTACGTTCAACACTAACATGTTAGCTGCGTATATTATATTTATTGCTGTAGCTCTGTCTGGTACTGCTTGTTCAGATATTGCAAAATAATCTACAAATTTTATTTTTCATGATTACTTTAATATTTGCTCCTTATTTTGCACAAATTTTTTCCTCAGCTACCCTGAAAAATGTATCATTTCAATAAATTTATATGATAAAAATTCATAATATGCATCCTAGCGTAAAGTGGTTTGAAGCAAATTTGTAGATATAATTCAAGCGACAAATTTTGTTCAGAAAAATGTTATTGTGCCTTGTATCGATTTCACAAAAAGTTAAATTTTTTATTTTTAATCTTATTTTTTACGATTAAAACAAAAGCTATCTGTCAAAAAATTAATAATGAGAAATTTGTCGCTCTTTTACGAAAGAGAAACTTTCGTCTATTCCTTTTTTTCATTACTTGTGTTGTTTGTCCAAAAATTTAACTTTTTTTCAATTTTCTTTTTTACGAATATAATAAAAACTACGTGTTCTATCAACAAGTAGTTTATAACAAATTTGTAGATCGTTTTTTGGTGCACAATTTTTTTTAATCTGTTTTCCTATATTGCATCGTTTGAGCGCAAATTGAATTTTTGATTTTTCATTATTTTTTGTGCGATCAAAATTTGAATTTTCGATTTTTCAAAAAAATTCGAAAAGTTGTTACGATTATCTTGTAGGTCTTTGAAAAGGCAACGTTTTTCTTGCCTTGAATTTTTTCGCATTGTGCATTCCTTGGCTTAAAATGTTAATTTTAGTTTTTTTTTTAATCTTGAAAATGATATAACTCTGATCATTTTCTTTTTATCGAAAAATGTCATAGAGATGAATTGTTTGAATTTTTGCGTACTGCGAACAGCAGTACATACAATTTTCATATTTAAAAAAATGTTCTTAACCATTTTAAAAATGCTCTAACTTTTTGAAATTTGGTTTAAAATAACTGGCTGATGAAGTCGTACAATACCGTCGGATAATTTCTTCAAATGTTACCGTCTTTATAGACTTCAACGACAACGACATTTGATGGAATCCGCGGAAGTCATTTTCCACATAATACCAACACCTTCTCATTATCATGAGAATGTAAAAAACAATTTTGTTAATTAACATTTTATTGCACCTTGTGCCATTTTTTCCAAAAAATTAATTAATTTCTTTTCAATGTTATTTTTTACGATTTAGACCAAAAATATGAATCCCACAAAAGAAAATTAATAAAAAATTTGTAGATCTCTTTTGGCCGCACAATTTTTGTCAATTCGTCTTTTTTCGTAGCTTGTGTCCTTTGTCTAGACATTTATTTATTTATTTTTTTTATTTTAAAGTTGCTTTTTACGAATAAAACAAAAACTAGGCGTCCTATCAAAAGGTGATATCAAAAACTTTCAAACTCTTTTTTGGGTGAACAACTTTTGTCTATTCATTTTTTTTCGTACCTTGTGTCGTTTTCTCACCATTTTTTTTTCATTTCTCGGAAATAAATTTTTAAATTTGCAGAGATGTATCCCACAAAAAGAAACTGAGATCCGGCTAAAATATGCCGAAAAATAAAATGAAAATCCAGCATACTTTATTGAAAGGCAATACTGGACTTTATTTTTATAACATGAAGGTTTAGTTGTTATAATTGTAATTTAAATGGTTTCTATTTTTGAATTTTATAAATTTATTTCTAACCTTTTGAATGGAAAATATAGCACTGTTAATATTTATATACTAATTTTAATATTACGTTATTTTCAAATCATGAAATTTAAAATTGTTCAGTTCAAAGTCTACATTTTGAATTTTCAATTAATCTAAATAAAAATATATTTTATATATTAAGCCGTATCTACGCTCACCGTAATTCGATATACAATCTGCATACAAAAAATATTTTCGATAAACATATAGACACTTCATGTATTTTTGAGGCCTCAATTTGAAGTTCTCTTATTTTAAAAGCTTTCTTTTTATCAATTTTGTCATTTTATAAGCTCTGAATGGAAACTATTTAATTTTTAAGTTCTTCAGTTAGAAATTAGAATGGGTTACTATAAATTCATTTTAATGCAAATTAATAATATTGAAAACTATAAATTTAGATTTTAATTTCAAATTCAATTGTAAGGTGTTTAGTTTTTTAGAAGTAAGTTTTGTTTCATATATTCTAATTGCGAACAAACATTTTCAACAGTTTAACTATAAAGCTAACAAAATTTCGGCTTTGTCAACCTTATGCTTGATTTTGCTGAATTTCTTTCTTTCTGTCATTCTGAATGTTAAATTGTGCATATAAATTAGAATAGGTATGCAAATATTTGCATATTTTGGCATTCTCAAATGTAAAATTTCCGGACCCAATTTTCTTAAAATTCTTAAGGCCCCGCTTCCGGACTATGCTCAAATCATGCTTTCATTCTTATTTTTTACAGTTTCGAACATGAATATTGAATATATTAATATTGATAACTGCACCATGTTAAGGATTACTAATTTTTAAATCTTAAGTTCAAGTCATTGCTTCCAATCTTGATTTTAAATTGTTTTACACAATTTATTCTCGTATATTACCAATTTAGAATTTATTACTTGGGACCACTTCAAACGCAAGTTGTTCAGATTTGATTTTGGACATCCTAACCTTAGAATTTTGTGTATCTTTGAAAGTCTTGCATTTTATAACTGTACAATTTTGATTGAATCAATTTATTATGTTGCATTTTGAATTCCTTTAGGCCGCGTTAATTAATTACACAATGAAAGCAAAGAATAAATTTTATATTGCAATCTTTCTCAGGTTTTCATTCATCCCTTCAGTTTGAGTTACTTTAGTTTTTACGCTCTGAATTTTGAAATAGTTAAATTCTTTATTTTATCATGGAAGTTTATCAAATTAAAAACAATTACAATCAACTCTGTTTTGATATCGAATAGGATACTTCAATATTTTCGTTCCAATAATCTTGCAATCAATTACTCTCATGGGCCACTCACTTATGAAACATAGTAAAAATCAAAGCCACTTTTAATCATCACTGATAAGCTATTATATTTTATATCGGCAAGTCGTGATCTGCAAAACATCTCATGATACTAGGAAGTACTTAATTAGCAGATAGTACATTATAACAGAACCGTAGGTATGAACTATAACATCTTGTTAAGAGGCGATCGGCACATGATAATCGAGTCAATCCCTCTGGGTTAGATTACGACGACGCGAAGGTCCTATGCCTCTGAATTTCTCGATATTTCTAGTTGATGCACCACTCAGTATCTACAGGATTACCATGATTGTCACCCACCTAATCCTGAGGTCAGGCCAAAGATACGTGCTAAATAGGAAGAATGGGAGTGAATTCACAATATGCTTTGGTGCAAACAAGACAAAGTTGGCCGAGTTCTCTAATTAATTACCATTGGTTACAAGGGCTGTTTGCTTTCAGGCGTTACTTGCATGGCAGAGGTGGCACCCTTAAATATTCAGGGCGTTACACGGACGCGGGATTTAATTATCTGATAGCCAGTTGATCTATCTGTTCCTCCCGGGAAGTAACCTACTGCTCGACCCTTCTCCGTGTTTAGTTCCAGCACTCTCCCGGGAAAACTACACAAATCCTTGCAACTTAGTCTACATTGGTAGGTCAGGGACTTCGCAAAAATTTTATTTATGTCCCTTTCATCGTGAGAGTTTTTATACGCTCATAATTTTGAATGAAGCTCGTCGCCGTACGCACCGTTTTATACTAAGCTGACGTATGCTTTGTTCAAAACGAGGTTGGAATTAGAGTCTCAACTCCAGGATGTTCTCTTGGGATCACCTGGAGGACCGAAGTACTCTCACAATATATTTCTTGCAATTAGAAATTCTTGACGGGGTGCAGTTATCAAATTAAAAAAGTTTTTTACGTTTATTTTCTCTGAAGCGTGTTTGCAGCGGTATAAAGGGCGAAAAACTGTTTGCATGTATCTTACTTGAATTTGAATGATTGAAACTCGGGATGCATTTTCAGTGATGCAATTCGTCTATGGTCAGACATGTGCGGTACGGTAGAGTCGCATCAGCAAAGTCTATTTTAACAGAATTGGAATTTTTCATTTTGAGGTTTCAGTAATTTCAAGAGTCCTAAATAGCTCTACTAAAAGACTGAAACAAATTTGGAATATTGACGCAGATATCTACGTTGTGAATTTTGAGTACGTTTATTTGAATCGCCGAATGGTGGAACGCGATACGCATGGATTTCGTTGGCATCTGATTTCCATTTTTTTTTGCTAAATCATAAAATAAAATAAAACTAGGTTGCAATCAAATCCTCGTGTATCGCACTCTAGTTCTGAATTTTTTCCAGGAAAATGTTTTGATTTATAACTGAATCTTCAAAATGAAATTATTTGTATTATTTAACAAGGGGCCGTTTAAAAATTAGGACGCACTGCCAGGAGGAGGTGTAACAAGGTTTGTTACGATTATTACTATTTGTGACGTACGGGGTAGGGGCCTAACGCAGAATGTCACATAATAAATGGAAAATATAAATGTAAATAACAATTTTTCGGAGTGCTTGAAAAATTGCAAATTAGTGATTCTATATTACAAGTAAAGCATCTATATACAGATTTCACACTTTTTCTCCTATTCGCCTCTTCACGATTTTTAAAAAATTCCTCTTTTTCCTCCATTTTCAAGAATTCATCTCTTTTAGTTACAAATGGTACTATTTGGTTGAAGATTGAACTATTTTATTAATAATTCGTTTTGTAGTTGAACATTAATTTTCTTAACTGAAAATTTATCAATTCCATTTTTGGTTAAAAATTGATCGTTTTCAGTTAAAAAGTAAAAGTTCATTTTATTGGTTGAAGATCCATCTCTTCACTTGAAAATTTAACTTTTTTGTTAAAAATTCTTTTTTTGTTGTTTCGACCCGCTCTACACTCTACAGGCATCGAGAGTAGAATTTTCGATTGAGGTATAATAAAAACTATAGAAGTTCATCTATGCTGGTCGCAAATTTCACAGTTTTGTTAAAACTTCGTCCGTTTAGATAGAAAATTCGTCCTTTTGAATGGAAAAA
>CAKNWU010315894.1:0-14132 GCA_932072015.1 Andricus quercustozae
CTCGTCCTCTCATGAACAGTTATTCTATATGCTACTATTCCTAATTTTCTATGTATGTAGTCAGACGCTTTTTGAGTATTCTTTTGTCAGTCTATATACAGGTGCTACCACTGAGTGGGTTATAAATTTATAGCAATTATGATACTCTTATTTTGATAAAGTTATTATTCTAATTTACACACACGAGTGTATTTATACTTCATATGTTTGATTTTGTAATTGTTGTTTTAAACTATTGGGAATATAAATACATTCGTGTGGTAATAGAAATGAATTATGATTATCTTATAGCGGTAGAGTTTTTAATTATATTCTCAGTAATCGAGCATGGTTAACTTATCGACATTCTCTGACTTCTTATCCGTCCATGGCCACACTTTAAGTATCTTGTGGTTTCTTACTTACCGACCGTAACATAGTTACCATAGTTAGGTTTGAACTCAGAGAAGATCGGTAATGCTATTGCTTGTAGTTGACGGAGTTAGCCTGAAAGGTGTGGGGTATGGTAGGTTGCGCCTAGCTAGGCGCAACATCAAATTTTTGTAAAATTTCGGGATGTAACATTTCAATCATTTTAATTTTTTTCACTATTATTGAGAAAATTTGCAGGGTTATGAGAAACTTCGGAAAATTTTCCCTCTTTTGTGACGTTATACCTTCGTAAATTTCAGAATATTGCTAAGAGTTTACTATACAGAATATACAGTTACAGACTTTAGAAATATCAGACAAGTTAAATTTTGAATTTCTCCTTCGATATACTGTTACGTTTATTGAGTAAAGTAAGAAGTAAAATTAATAAAAAAGATTAGCTAAAAAAAATCATAATTTCATAAATTTTTAAACTTTAGTTCTGAAATTTATCATATTTCTACATTTTTTAACCGTATATTTTGTAAAGATACATATGATTTTAGGTTCTTAGGGACATAAAATTAAGAATGCTTAAAGAAGAAATTGATATTTTGAACAGTTTATTTTATATTTTGTAAAATAAATTTTTTTATATGAAGGAATAATTTAGCTAGCACGAAACTCACTCAAATATGTACGCTTTTTTGTTATTTTTGAATTTTTTAAGCTTTTTCCAGGAACTTGAAAGTGTCGGTTGCCCTGCAAGTTGCCGCAAATAGAATGAAATGATCTCAATTTGTTCCAAATATACAACTTTTTCCAGAAAATTTTCGTTAATATTTATTCATTTTTCTCAGAAATAAAGTATTTAAACCACATTTGTTATTTACCAATTTCAAAAGCAGATGAAGAATGCACTGAGTAGAATTATAGAGAATCTTTCAAAGAAGAAAATGAGCCAATGTTTATTGAGATTAGAGACTTTTTATGCTTTTATGAGCCGCTTTTCAGATTGAGATTATATTAATGTGACTAACAGAATGTGACGGCACGTGACGCAGTTATCCAGCTAGGCCGTTAGCGTACAACGCTTTATCGCATCACTTCTCTCAAGACGCAAATCGAGTTTCATAAAATGTGTTCTGACTAGTTTTATGATGCGAGTGCAGTTCAATAATAAAATTTATGATAGAATCGCTCTTATGCAAGAAATATCATTTTGAATACTTGTAAACTTAATAAGTCCTGGCGCCTGCACGGCACAGGAGGAAAAATTGTAGAAAAAAGTATCCTTTCAATGACAATAGTAACTTGAGAAGTAAGCCAAATCTGGTCAACAGATGAGAGTCAATTCAGTAGGGCTGGCAATCATGATAATTTTTCGGAAATCTTTTACACCTTGAAAAATAAGAGAAAATGCCAGGAATTCGTGAGCAGGTCCGAGAAAACTGTGGCGGGCTGGATAGACTGCCGATCCTGGTAAAAATTTTCTCTGATTGTACCCGTAAAAAAAACATATCTACAGCATGCCGAAGGGACTGTCAAGTATTTTAGAATAAGGCTATGTGACTTATGAATTATTTTGTCATTTTTTTGTTAATTGCGCTTAGGATGAAAGTGATTACAGAAATAATGTTAGTGAAACCCCTGCCCTTTTCCAATGTCACGTGGGGATCGGTAAGACACCCCTGTGACTGGACACAGACATAATGTTGGTCAAACCCCCACCCTTTTTCTAACATCACATGGGAGGTGGAGAGGCACCCCTGTAACTAGTCACATGAATAATGTTAGTCAGACCCCTACCCTTTTCCTACGTCAAGTGAGGGGCGGGAAGACCCTACTGTGAAAGGTCACAGAAATATTATTGTCCAAACCCCTACCCTTTTCTATAGTCACGTCGGGGGCGGGAAGAAACCCATGTGATTGGTCACAGAAATAATGATGGTCAAACCCCTACTTCTATCCAACTTCTCGTTGTGGCAGGAAGGCACTCTTGTGACTGGCCACAGAAATGATGTTGGTCAAACCTTTTCTAACGTAACTTCGTGGGCGGGAAGGCACCTTTCTGATTGGACACAGAAATAATGTTTTTCAAACCTCTACCCCTTTGAAACGCATCATGGGGGGGGGGGGGGTAGGAAGAAACCCTCTGACTGGTCACAGAAATAATGTTGGTCAAACCCTTACACAGAAAAAACTGGGGGTAACCAATGTTGCAGGTAATAATTATTTCTAGGTAAAGTTGGCTAGGGTACAGGGTAATGTCGAGCTGGGTAATTGTGAAGTGGGTAAAGTATACCTGACTTTGCCCTGGAAGAGGGTAACAAGGGCGAAGTGTCACTGGCTGACTTTATGTTTAAAGAAGCGGCTATAAATGACGAATTATCACATATTTCCGCGTACAAAGCAATCCAACAGGATTATACTTGCTTACGGATTAAGGTCCAGACTGAACCCTGTAATTTCGTAAGGGTCCGGGTTTGCACCCGGGCCCTTATGGAACCCTTTATTATTAGATGCAACCTAACAAGTTTCTTCAATTATATTTGAGAAATTAACAAAGGCGATTTGAGAGAGAAGAAGGTGCAATTTAGTTGAAGGTATGGACCTGAGCACAATGGAGATCCGAACGCGAAGATGACTCTGTCCTTTTTTACCGTAGATTCATCTTTGAGTAGTGGGGTCGTACTTATTCGAACCCGGACTTGAACTGAGATTTTGTAATACACCTATAAGTTCACACCTATAAGTTCTTTCAAAAAACCGTAATGTGATTTACTGCAGGCGGCCGGCGGCGATTTTTTTGAGGTTATTATGAGTCGCTTTAATTATAAATGTAATGCGTGTATATAAATTAATACGCACAAATAAGACTCGAACCCAAACGCGCTCGAGTTCAGGTTTCGGGTTCTGGTCTCGCAGTCAAGTTATACGGAATTTTCGGCTGCGCATCAGAGTTCGATGGCAGATATGTCTGAGAAGTAAATTTTCACGGCACTTTCAGCTGCGCAGTAGAGTTAGATAGCAATTACGTCTGCGCACTACAATTAAATGGCATTTACGGATGCGCACCACAATTAAATGGCACTTACGGATGCGCAATGCAATAACCCGATACCTACGTCTGCGCAGTAAGGTTAGGGGTTACTTTCATGTGCGTAGTAGAGCTACTTAGCACTTATAGAAGCGCAGTAAAGTAACATGGCACTAACATCTGCGCAGTGAAGTTCCATACTACTTATGGATGTGCAGTAGAGTTACATAGAACTAAAATCTGCGCAGTAAAGATCCATGGGGCAATACATATGGATGCGCATCAATGCTGGAGGCACTTATAGATACGAAACGTTCCGAAGCAAAAACGCAAGCGGAAAAAACAGAAGCAAATCTGCTCCGGTTCTGGACAACGCTATATGTGAAAAATCTTAAATTCAAAAAAGAAGCAAAAATTTTGGAAATTCAAGTCACAGACATGAAATTGGGTTCAAAATTCAAAATATTATAAAAAGGACCTTAATTCTTTTTAATTTGATTAAATTAATTTACTTCTATGAAATTCAGTACGAAAAGGGTTTTCATGACACAGGATATGAGTATGATGTAAAAATTCAAAAATTACAAAAAAACGAGTTAAATTTGGATTTTTTTTTAAATAAGTAGATTTTCAAGAAAGTCAATACGAGAAGGTTTTTTGAGTCACAGCACCCAAATTTAGGGTCTAAATTCTAAAAGTGGACTTACTTTTGGAAAATGCTATTAAATTGGTAGATTTACATAAAAGTCGAGTACGAGGGGTTTATCGAGTTACAGAACACAGAAAGTTGACTTAAAATTTTAAAAATTGTATAAAATTGGTAGATTTCCGTAAATTCCATAACGAGGAAGATTTTTGAGTCTTAAAATATTAATGTTTTCCCCTCTGTATTTTAAAACTAGAAAAGCCCCCTCATACTGACTATCCTGGAAATATACCCCTTTTTTAAACGTTGAAAATTTTAGTCAAATTTTAAAAATTTTACCTTATGTTTGTGTTTTGTTACTTGAGAAATTCCCTCGTACTGGCTTTTATGGTAGCGCTCTAATATAATTAAATTTCCCAAATTTAAGTCGCATTTTTAAATTTTTAAATTGTAACCTCAAATTCCTCTTCTGTACTTCGAAAAATGGCCTCGTACCGACTTTTGTGGAAAGTTAGCGATTTACTTATTAAAATTTATTAATTTTCCAACTAATGAATTAATAGCCTATTAACTGATTTAATAATGTTTTCAACATTCAAGTCGCTTTTTTGAATTCTTAAATTTTGACGCCAAATTTCTGCTCTGTGCCCAGAAACCCCAACTTGTATTGACTTTCGCATAAATCTACCAAGTTAATAATTTTTTCAAAATATTAGTTGAATTTTGCAATTTTTACGCGAAATTTGTGTTCCCTCGTACTCACTTCGATAGAAATCTACCAAATTTATAAAATTTTCAAAAGTTTAGTAAAATTTACAAATTTTTTTATTTTTGCCCCAAATTCGTGTTCTGTGCCCCGAAAACCTCCCTCATACTGAGTTTCATAGAAATGGACATAATTTATAAAATTTTCAAAATTTGAGTAAAATTTTTGAATTTTGACACCAAATTGGTGTTATTTATCTCGAAAACCTCCCTTGTACTAAGTTTCATGGAAATCCTGTTCTGATCCCCGAACACCCTCCTTGTACTAAGTTTCATATAAATTGAGTAACGTTTTGGAATTTTGACCCTAGATTTGTCTTCTATGACCCGAAAACCCCCCTCGTACTGATTTTCTTGTTAATCACCAAATTATTAAAATTTTCAAAATATAATTCAAATTTTTGGGTTTTGGAATTGTGACCCCCAATTTGTGTTCTGATCCCGCAAAACTCACCGTTGTACTGAGTTTCATAGAAATGTACCAACTTAAAAAAATTTCAAAATTTGAGTAGAATTTCTGATTTTTTAATTTTGAACTCATAATTGCATTAGACAAACATTAAATCAATTAATTCATAAAGTAATTCTGAAGTAATTTAACATTGCTTTGCTTGTGTAAGTGTAGTACAGTGCACGCATATAGCTTGGTTCGGAACCGGAGGGGATTTGTTTCGGTTTTGTTTCCGCTTGCGTTTTGGCGCATCCCTGAGTACCATTTAACTGTACTGCGCAGCCGTATTTTCTTTCTAATTCTACTGCGTAGCTGTAAGTTCATTTTAATTTTTCTGAGCAGACATATGTGTCATTGAACTCTGTCATACGGATGTCATCCGTAAGTGCCATGTAACTGCACTGCTCATCCGCGAGTGTCATTTAACTGCACTGCGCAGCAGCATGTACCATGTAAAGCGACTGTGCAATTGCAAGTACTGTGCAACTATACTTCGCCGAACTGTTCTTCGCAATATCAAGATATCAAAATAATTGCAATACCTTCAACTAAACTGCTCCTTCTTCTCTCTCAAATCGCCTTTCTTAATTTCTCAAATATAATTAAAGGAACTTTTTAGGTTGGATCAAATATTAAAGGGTTCTATATGTGTCCGCGTCTGGGGTCGCACCCGGACCCTTAAGAAATTAAAAGTTCCAGTCCGGACCCAAATCCGTAGGGAATCTTTTAAGCTCGGATTCAACCTAAAAGGCTCCGACTCCTGGTTGGTAATATTCTGCTAATATACCTTCATCAGGGGCGGGATTCCGATGCATGCGCAGTAGTACAGAGTCCCTCTAATTTAGTTTATCGAATCTATCGAATCGCTCTATCTATCGCATGAAATTAGACGCAGATGGTCCATCGTTTTCATAAGGATCGACTGAAACTATCTCTTTCTATATTATGTGTCAGTACAAAAGGAGCAATATTCGGTAATCAAGAACTCCTGACTTCTCTATTATCAACAGTCACCTCTCTCTTTCTGAAACATAAGATAGAAAGAGATAGTAGTCGCCGATCGTTTTCAAAGCGATCAAGCATCGCAGTCTAATTTCATGCGATAGAAAGTGAGATTCGATCAACTAGATTGGAGGGCATCGGAATCCCATCCCTACGGATTCGGGTCCGGATTGGACCTTTTAATTACTTAAGGGTCGGGGTGCGAACCCGGACCCGGATAGTTATGAAACCCTTTGATATTGGATCCAACCTAAAAAGTTCCTTTAATTATATTTGAGGAATTAACCAAGTCGATTTGAGAGAGAAGAAAGTGTAGTTTAGTTGGAGGTATTGCAATTATTGAGATATTTTGAGAATACGCGATAATATCGAAAAGTATCGATGCATTTTTCTCTTAACGATACATATCGATAATTTCTTCGATTTGCCGCGTTGACACTGCTGTATCTCTTTCTGGCAAGTTGCAACACAAATAAGCGATAAGGACAAATTGAAAAGACAACAGGCTGTGGGACCTGCTGAGACAAGCGCAACTATTGCACGGTTAATTTAAATTTTATTTCCGCTACATTGATGTGACTAAGTTTTAATTTGTCATTAATTTTAATTTAATTTAAATTTACGAAACTTTGAAATAAGGTCAGGTTAGGATAGCGAAGGGAGGGGGAAGTTATCGATATTTTCCCCAGAAATGTCGATATATATCGATACGTTTTTTTCCCGATATTTCTCATCACTAATGCGCGAAAGAGTTTGACGGGAACTAAAGATGCGTAAAAGAATTCCATGACAGGTATGGCTGCCACGGAGTAATAATTAGGAGACCGATCACGGCACATACGTTCTGACTGCGGTAACTGTACATTTACTGCCCAGTTCAGAAGTTTCTAATCAGCACATTATGGCCACTCGGTCATGCGCACTGTGATCTGCTATCTCCTTTTCTCCCGCGAGAACTGTGCGAGTGAGCGCCAGTGCATGACAACCACTCCGTGATGACAACAACGACAGAAAATTGAGGTTATATCAATGTTTATAAAGATTTCGAAAGACTTTCCGAATTGTACAAAAAATAATCTGAAAGATTTTATGTCCATTTTGTTTATTTTTCAGGATTAACAAAAAGTATTAGAAATAATCTGAATCATTTTAAAAAATATTTAGAAGTTTTGAAAAAATTTACAAGATAATAGAAAATCTTATGTAAGAATACTAGGAGAATTTAAAGTGATTCTTCATTTTTAATCAATTCTAAGAGAATATTTAAAAACATTTCAAACAAATTTTAGTTTATAAATAACAATTGAACAATTATTAATTTATAACGACTTAAAATTAAAATAATTTAACTTCTACTTTTAAAAGTGTTCAGTTAAATATTAATAATATTTACGGGAACGTAACCTCAGTTTTCAGTTGTCATTAAACACGGCGCTCACTCGCACACTTCTCGCGAGAGAAAAGGAGATAGCAAATCACAGTGCGCAGGACCGATTGGCCATAATGTGCTGATTAGAAACGTCAGAGCTGGGCAGTAAATGTACAGTTACCGCAGTCAAAAGTCAAGGCGGTTTGTAGAGCATGATCGGTCTCCTTATTCTTACTCCGTGATGGCTGTGAAGTAAAGTTGCATGGCACTTGCAGCTGCGCAGTAGAGTTACATGGCACATGCAGCTGCGAAGTGCAGTTAAATGACACTCACGGAGACGCAGTGCAGTTACATGGCACTTACGGATACGCAGTATAGTTACACGGCACTTATAGCTGCACAGTGAAGTTAGGGGTTACTTATAGATGTGCAGTACAGTATCATCTCACTAACATCTGCGCAGTGTAGTTCCATGGCACTTATGGATGTGCAGTAGAGGACCATGGAACAACTCTTATGGATGCGCAGTAACGTTATGGGTACTTATAGATACGGAAGGTTTGGAGGCGAAAACGCAAACGGAAACAAAACCGAAACCAATCCGCTCCGGTTACGGACCACGCTATATGCGCACTAGGGCGTATCGAAAAATAAAAAGTTGTTTGCGCGAAGTTCTAATAGCAATGAAAACTTTCTTTTGTGAGTCAAAAACACTCCCCTAAAGTTTGATAAAAAAAAAATTCCTTCTGTCTCCGCATCGTAGATATAGGTAAAAATCACAAAAAACGAAGCACTTCTTCAAATTTGAAGAGCAAAAAATTTTTTTTTAAGATTTAAATTCTCAATATTTTTATTTTCAATATGTCGCAATAATCATATATGCGGATTGTTCACATTAAAATAATTTTTATTGACTTTGAATTACAAGAAAAAATTAAAAAGTGATACATTGCTCTTTATTTGGCAATGAAATTAATTTTGGGTACATATATTATTAGAAAAAATAGTTCGAAGCAAGTAGATTTATACCAATATAGCAAAAAATGATTTAAGTATTTTTTACCCTACCTAAGTGACCTTGAAATTTCAAAATATCGAAAAAAGTCGACTTTTTCGCTATTTTCTTCGAGTTACGGTAAATCTCTGGACTATTTGACCATATAATGTGTGATATACATCAATTAGAATGTATTTGCAATATGTTGAAACAATAATATATGCGGAATGTTAACATTAAAATAATTTTTATTATTTTGAATTACAAGAAAATATTGGGCAGTGATATATTGCTCTTTATTTCACAACAAAATTAATTTTCGGTGTCTAAATAAGGTACAAATGTTTTCGGGTGTACATACCTTTGAACGAATTACTTTTTTCTATGTTGACACAAATCTACTTGCTGCGAACTATTTTTTTCTGATAATTTAGGTACCGAAAATTAATTTTATTGTAAAATAAAGAGTAATATATCACTGCGCATCTATAATTGCTAAGTAACTCTACTGCGCACATACAAGTAACCCTTAACCTTACTGTGCAGACGTAAGTATCGGGAAATTGTATTGCGCAGCTGTGAGTGTCATTTAGTTGTGGTAGGCATTCCTAAATGCCATTTAATTGCAGTGCGTAGAAGTAATTACTATCTAACTCTACTGCGCAGCTGAAAGTGCCGTGAAAATTTACTTCACAGACATATCTGCCATCGAACTCTGATGCGCAGCCAAAAATTCCGTATAACTTGACTGCGCGACCAGAACCCGAAACCTGAACTCGAACGCATTCGGATTCGAGTCTTATTTGTGCGTTACTTCAAGTTTAGGTTTAAAGTTTTGGGAGTGATAAAGCCGACAAACACCGACAAGATATTCAAGGTATATACACGTAATATATAATATATACACGTATTACATTTATAATTAAAGCGACTCATAATATCCTCAAAAAAATAGCCGCCGGCCGCCTGCAGTAAATCACATTACGGTTTTTTGAAAGAACTTATAGGTTATGTGCTTCTTTCACATACTTTAGGTTTGCGTTCTCCTTGTGTGTTACAAAATCTCCATACCTCCAACTAAATTGCACCTTCTTCTCTCTCAAATCGCCTTTGTTAATTTCTCAAATATAATTGAAAGGAACTTTTTATGTTGGATCTGATATTAAAGGGGTTCAACCTAAAAGGATCTGACCCCCGGTTTGTACTATTCTGCTAATATACCACCACCATGTACTATTCTGCTAATATACCACCATGTCCTCCATACGGGACTGCGCCCTAACTTCAAAGTCCATGGCGACTTTTAATTCCTTTGTTTGCCGTCAAATTTATTCGGGCGAATAAAGTGTGGTAAGTCAAAAATTTGGCGATTAATTCTCTAATTTATGTCAAGTATCATCCTGTTGGAGTGCTTTGTACGCGGAAAGATGTGATAATTTATTATTTATATCCGCTTCTTTAAACAGAAAGTCAGCAAGTGACACTTCGCCCACGTTACTCTCCTCGAGGGTAAAGTCAGGTATACTTTACCCACTTATCAATTACCCAGCTCGACATTACCCTGTACCGTAGCCGACTTTACCCAGAAATAATGATTACCTGCAACATTTGTTAACCCCAGTTTTTTCTGTGTACCCCTTTCAAACGTTACGTGGTGGGTGGGAAGGCACACCTGTGACTGGTCACAGAAATAGTGTTGTTAAAACCCCTATTCCTTTTTAAAGTCTCGTGAAGGCGGAAAGCCACCCATGTGACTGGTCACAGAAGTAGTGTAGGTCAAACCCCTACCATTTTCTACGTCACGTCGGGGGCGGGAAGGCAACTTTGTGACTGGACACAGGAATATTGTTTTTCAAGCCCCTACACCTTTTCAACGTATCATTGGGGGCGGGAAGAAACATCTGTGACTGGTCACAGAAGTAGTGTTGTTTAAATTCCTTTCCAACATTTTGTGAGGACTAAAATATTATGTATATCCAAAATGCGTCTAAGCAAAGAAAAAAAACTTACATCGACGACTAGTTATAACAGATTGTGCACAATTTCTCCGAGCTGTCTGTATTTTTGTTCTGCCTGAGTCTAAAATAAACAAAGTATGTATTAAAAATATTAGCAATTTTAGACAAGAATAAGATTTGAAGTACTTTTATATACATCCCAAAGCTGAAAGTCAACTTTATATTGTAATATAAAATTTGAATTGCATTAGAAAATTATATTTATCTTTCAATAGGAAATTTTTAATAATTAAAGTCTTACTCCTCTTTCTTCTTAATGTTAGTCTACCGATTCTCAACTTAGTATTTTGTGATGACTCGCTATAAATCTAATTTTCTTCCATTCGTAAAAGAGGTGCCGGAATTGATCATCGAATTTCTTTATCAAGGTTTACTTTTATCTTTGCAGGTTTCATCTTTTTACGTTGTGACTCTTCTTGTGCTTTTTATTCACGCAGTTGCTCGACATCGGTACCCTGGCGGACCGAATGAACGGAACGGATACGCTACAGCATTATGTACAGCAGTATATTTGTGTTGAATGAATCGAATGAAATAGTTGGAAAATATATTTCTACTTGCTGTACATACGGACATGTTATATTCAAATTTTTCATCGCGCCTCTATTGATACTTCGAGTTGCGGTACCTGCAGAGCGGGTTGAAACATTTTATTTCATCCCTAGGTTTGAAACAAACTATTTCAACCCTAGGGATGCCAAAACCGTGTTTCAATTCGCTCTACAGGTACCGACTACAATTTTCAATAGATTTGTTATGAAAAATAATATGCATTATTATTTCCTCTTCTGACAAGTCGGGATTGAAAACATACGTTTCAGTCTCAATTATTTTACGGTTTGTTGATATTTCATTGTTTTCATGTTATGTGTTTAGAAATAAGAATATGAATACATTTAAAATGTATTTACCCTTTTACATTTATTTATAACCTTTATACATTTTTTATTAGAGTTTTTAAACATTCAGAAGGCTTAAATGCAATTTAAAATACAATTTCGTTTTATAGTAGAATCTACTATTATGCGAGAAAATGGTACAACTAATAATACTTTCTTCTTAATAAAATATACTGAGTATACTTTTAATATTTTAAATCACAGTATATAGCATACTTTTTCTTTGAATAAAAGTACAAAAATACCTTAGTTAAACGGAAATTACATAATAATAATTATTATATCATAATATAATAATTTTTTACATAAATATTAACTTTATAGAATAAAGTACATCCCAAAATGTTTAATTTATAAAAGCTAATTTTTTCCATATCATTTTCAGACTTCACTTGAAAATTCATATTTCCTGTACTTAATTTATTTACCACGAAGTATAAGATGTTATAATGTCTCATAATTCACTTTCAAATTCCAACATTTACTTAATTTTCATCAAATAAATCACATATTTTGAACCATTATTTCAAATAGCCCGCCGAAATTCCAACATTTTACCTGAATTATCGTCTGCTACGAGCAGTTAGAGAGCAAATTCTTTATTTATTTTAGTATTATATATATTTCTGAGAGCTGAAAAATATATGCGAATAAAATAGATGTCTCAAATTCATACTACAATTCTTGCTCATGCTCGAGCACGAGCCAGGTGGTAAACGTCTATCGCGCACTTTTCTATATTATGTTCAACTCTATTATATTATTATATATACAAATTTTATTTTCTATTATTACTTAAAGTTTTGTTCCTTATTTGGCATTAATTTTTATTCGTCGCTAACCCAAAAAGTATAAATTTTTTAAAATTCTTTTTTTACTATTAATGCAAAAACTTTAGTTCTTAAACTACATTTTCGGTTGAAAAAACGAAAACCGTTGTTAAAAATGGCTTGTTAACGAACTTGTTCTTTCTTTGTAAGCCTTAAAAACCTGTCCCAAAGCTCAATCCAATCTGACCATGAAAAGACGGTGCTTCTCCTTGCTGTGTAATATACTATTTATCACTGAGGGCGTCTCAAAACGTGGAGACTTGATGGAAACCGATGAAGTCAAATTTTACATAAAACTAATACTTTCTCATGAGGATGAGGATGGAAAAATTCATGCAACGTACGTATATGATGAAAATATAAACGTGAATTTTATAAGTAATGTATATAAAACTAATTTTGCTTTGAAGGTAAGTGAAATCTACAAAATCAGAAGATTTTAAAATTAGTTTTACAGTTAAAACCGTACTTTAAAAGTTTTATTATATAATTGTACTAAGATTTTATGATTCGATTGAGAGCACCTTGATTAAATACTACGTATATCCAACATTCGTCTAAGCAAAGAAAAAAACTTAATAATTAAGAGCAATTAAGGTTGGAACTTACTTCTTGTGGATCTCAAAGAATAAAAAAAAAATTTTATTTGATATTTTGGCGGAGGACAGGTTTCGGAATCCGTTTCAAGATTTTCTGCCGAAGCTAGAATTAAAAATCAGATTTAAGTTTGAAATGAAGACAACAATCAAAGAATAAATTTGCTGACAATACTTACATCGACGTCCAATTATTACAGATTGTGCACTATTACTCTGGGCTGTCTGTATTTTTGTTTTGTCTCTTTGAGAATGAGAACTATATGAACGTCAGATTTGCTACTTAGAGAGTTTTCTCTCGTGATATTGTGTGGCAATTTCGAACGTCATTATTACTTTAAAAAAGTAATAATAATAGATGTCTCTCCCTTTGATGATCGGACACAAATATGAGTGAGAAAGGGATAATCGATCTTAAATTAGAAGACCGGATTATAGAATAATAGAGTTAATTGACTCCAAAAATTTCCCTAACAGCTCCGGCATTTGCCTATACCTTCACAGTGTTTGTTTCGGTACAACCCGACCGGAAAAAAACAGCTAGTGGAAAAATCCCCCAGAGAAGCCTTTACAATTTTTAATTTTAAACCTTTTACCCTCCGGCACCCCCCCCCCCTGTGCTTTGACGTTCATCAAAGGATTCTCAGAATCCAATACCATCCAACCTTAGTGGATCGTTACAGTAATAACCTGCCTTAGAGGTATTCCTTACACTCAGTCAGTAATTATCATGCTTACAATACAAAACACCTTGAACCATCGACCAAGACTCCTTCAATCACCAAGGAAAAAATAAATTAAAAAATCAGGTAACAATACTTTCACTGTATCGCCACCTCTCGCCTTGAAGAATACGGGTTTTCAGACAATACGGGTTTCGAATCCATCTGCCCCGATTGGAAAACTCTCAATCTCACTCGATTCCAAAAAAAGGTTTCCCAAAAGGTCTTACCTGATTTCGAGGAAAACAAGACCACGTCGCTTACAATACGTTTTAAAGAAAATATCTTGAAATGAGCAGTCAAAACATCATGCGTATCAGTAAAATGAGACATTCATTACTTCTAAACAAAAATTTATAACAAGTGAAGAAGAACGTTTAGAGGCATGTGAGATATCAAAATTTTGCTGATTTTTCCTGGGATTCTGCCAACGTTTGAACGAAGAA
>CAKNWU010316016.1:0-11201 GCA_932072015.1 Andricus quercustozae
TAATTGTTTTAAAAATTACATCTTATTTCTGACCAATGTTAAAAAGACGTTCTCTACCAGATTTTCTATAAAAACAAAAGGCTAACTAGAAATTAGTCATATGTAAAATATGAATCCAGCCAATGATTCAAAACAGGCCTTCGTGAAAAGGACCTATACAGACAAATGTTTTATAAACGTAGTTAAGCGAACAAATACCTAACTGTGGCGGCTGTGCCACATTCAACCTGCCATAAAAGCGCACGTGTTTAGTGTAAAGTTGGAACCTGAAAATTTCTAAGTGCAGTGAGAAAATATAAGTGTTTCATTTTAGAAAATTTCAGAGACGCATTAAATTACAGAGTAAATTTGAGAAAGAGGTAATAAAGCAGTGAATATGTCAGGCAACTTGTCAAAGAGACTCTCCTAAGTAAAGTGTAAAGACCGTTTCTCTCAGGATTTCAGTTCATGCATTTCCTCCCTTGTACAGTTTTGACCTTCGTCAAGATTACTCTTTATTCTCCGATTAATCACACAGCTATGCTGTGTGGCTATTTGAAGAAAACTCTAGTGAACGCGCAAACTGTGCTCTTCAATTTTAGTTTGGAAAATTCGAGAACAAACGGTCGCTTCATGGCCGACCCTTTTGGAAATGTATCGAAAGCCTGAAAATGCACGTCAGTACGACTCGAGCCCTCATCGAGTGTACGTCGCGATTTTCTCATCTTCTTAGCCTCGTTTGATTAACGCTCCGAGTGCAACCTTGTAACCCTCTCATTGAGCCTCGCTCTGAGACGTAGGTGTTTACTTCCTTTAATAAACTGTTTTATTTGGTTGAGCTTTAGAAACCATTTCTTTTTCTCTTCGTATATGAACAAATTTCCCTTGGTCCGACATCCCCACATAACTAATACACTGTAGTCCTGTTTTGGCTCCGGGAAAACTAGTATCTTTGTATTCTTTTTCACGAATAAGGCAAATGTGCAATGATGAAAATTCACGTGTAAAAATCAGGTATCTTCACAAGAAGTTTCTTAGGACAAACTTCGCTCATGCGCTCGATCTTGTCTCAAAATATTTAAACGAAATATCAACCTTAAAATATATTAATTCTCTCTTTCTTGTTGCAGAGCTAAGTATACAGTTCGAGTGTTTACCGAATGGCGACCCTATTCCTGGTGTTTCTCGTTCCAAATCTTTTTTTTCATTTGAAAGACATTTAGCTGAGAGGTCTTCATCTCGTTCCGAGCCTCCTGTTTGTGGCAGGTCCAGGTCTCCTCCTGCCAGATCTGTGGCTCCCATTGCCAGGTCCATGGAACCTCCTATGAGGCTTCCTTCTTCTGACGGATTAGGATGTGGACTTGATCAACTGAGATTTATTCGGCTTATTCCCAATATGAATCGGAGTCGGATATTCGAGATTCGAAGATACACTTTTCCTGCGAATAACCCACTTCTAATCAAAATAAGAGGTAATGACTTTATGACCATGCCATCCGAAGAAAGATTTGTATTATCAACATCCAGTGGCGACGCCTTTGCAATATTAGAAAATCATCATGTTCTTGCTGGAATATATACATATACTCATAACAAGAAGAGACGAGCGAAAATAAACATGGCAAGCGGTACGGTTACCGTATTGATGCCAGAAGAAGTAATTGAAATTCCAGTAGGTGCCCGCCGCTTCATCACGAAGAATTTTAAAGTAGAGCATCTATCTCCATGTGCAAACAGTTCTCTGTAATAATAATTACACAAAAATTTAAAACTTAAATTTAATATTGCTTGTGATCCGATGGCGGATCAAAATGTTTGATATAACTGGTCATCACATTAAAAATTCAACGTGGTATTATTCTGGCGGTTTTAGTCTTTCGTCAATACCTTAGTCTATATATATATATATATATATAATTTAATAAAAAAGTTCAAATAGCCACCACAAGGTCCCACTTGGAGCAACTGCCATCCATGAAAATGAGACATGAAAATGAAGTAGACCCGCGGTAAATCACACCTATGCCCACGTCTCCAAACTCCATATTGAAAATATTGTACATGTTAGTACCATTACTAAAAATTATAATTTTTTAAAAGAATTTTATCATAAAATCATGAAGTTTGGAACAATACTTCAAAGTTCTACAAATTCTGGGATGTGTTAGTTTTTTTTTACCAGAAATTAGCATTTTTAAAAAACAATATCATTAAGATTTTCAATTTTCAAGAATTTTGGGTTATATTAGCGTTTTACATCGATAGTATGCATTTTCAATAACAAATTATTAGATTTAAAAGATTTTCAACAATTTACGTTTGTTGGGTTGTTTAGCATTTTTACCTATAATTAGCATTTTTAAATCAAAAATCGTTAGAATTCAATGGTTCATAATATTTTAACAATTGTAGGCTACATCAGTGTTTCATATCACAAAACTGAATTTAAAAAAAAAATCATTGTAGCGCGAATGAGATTTGCAATTCTTGTACAATTTTAGCTATTTAACAGAATTGATTAAATTTCAAAAATTGGTTTGAATTTGAGAAATTACATTGTTCTTCTAAGCGCTGGGGGCTCGGATTTTATTTCACAAATTATTAGTATTTGATGTCGGCCCACAGCAAAAAAAAAAGTTCAATGGCAACGTCTCTACCGGAAGAATGCCATTAAAAAAAATGCATTAAATTTATAAAAAAGTGTAACCTTCCTCTATACACCGATATTTCGCATTTTATTTTACTAATTGCGTATCAATATTCGACGACTGAAATTAATTCACCCATATGAAACGTATTCTTCCGATAGGGATATTAGGATTAAACGTGTTTCCTGTTGTCTGACAACATATACAAGTAATTTATAAAATAGAATCCGAGAACCGAGCGGTTGGAGGAAAATTATAATTTTTTTTAAATTTTAACAAGTTTTGTAAATTTAATAAATTTGTTAAAATTGCAGTCTTCCAGTAAGGACATTCGCATGCAAATTTTCTTGCTGTGGTCTAATATGAAATAAATGTAATTTATCAAATAAAATCCAACAAACGAGAGTTTAGAGGAAAATTATAATTTTTTTATTTCAACAAATTATATAAATTTAATACATTTTAAAACATGGCATTCTTCTGGAAGAGATATTGGGATGTAATATTTTTGCTGTTTTCTGAACTTTAGTTACATGCCATAATATGTAGGAGAAACCAGTAAGAGGTGGATAGAAAAAACTGTTGAAGTCATAATATTCATAATTGATGAACAAGTGTGGATCGCATAACCTACCAAATTTAAACTAAAACATTTATTTTACAGATAACGATGCCATACCATGAATTATATTAGTAATTTGTTCTATATTTCATACTTTTTTAACACGTTACAGTTTTATTCAGAAGGTACTATTCTGGTACAAAGTGAATATTTAGATTGTAAGCCTTTCCGATCAGTTATCGAAGGAAAATATATGCAACTCCAACCATGACAGATAATGCAACCAGCTATCATAGGCAAAAATCTAGGAATAATATTATTTCCTTATGTTGGTAAAGGGTATGAACCTTCTTATTTATTTAAGAGATGGTTGGTTGTTAGCACTTACTTGTTTGTGCTTGCAACCTAAAAGCAGAGAAATTTCTTTAATATTGACGTATATTATTATCTATCATTGGACAGCTTTGAAGCCAAGAATTTGAAGAAACGAAGGAACCAGTGAAAGAATAATTGCAGTAATTTAATTCCTTAAGAATATCAGCAGACAACATTTTCACCCCATTTCAAAAAGACACCTTTCAATTTTTTAATCAAAAAATAGCAAGTAAGTGTCAAAAAATCGGACTATAAAACTGCTTTTTAATATTGCTACTCATAACAAAATACTAAATAACTTTTGTTTTAAAACCAAGTCACTTTTTCCAATTATTCAGCTCGTACTGGTACCCAGCTTGTACTGATTTCCTCTATATTAGAATTTATCTGATTTTATGAGCCAATAATCCCATTTCCAAAAAAATGTTGGATGCGTCCTTTTCGAATGCTTCCCCTCAATTACCTTTTCAGCTTTGATTGACAGAGTTGTTTGACAAGAAGAATTGATTTCGATTAATATATTCATGCCATATTCGCAGAATAAAATCGCTGTAAATTACGATTGGTTGAAACGTTGTGATAGTAATTCCCACCAGTAAATTGGGTAATTTAATGTATTTGGTGCGTAAATTATAATTGAATTTTTGCAATTACGTGCCGGACCGTGTCGTATCTCGGTTCTCGACGCCCGTCAACGCCTCGTCACTGATGCCGACGCTCGTTAATATGATAATTCACTTCCAAAAGTGTAGCGCTAATGCATGACGTCGATAAACGCTTTAACGAATATTCCGTTTGACCGGAGCGCAATCGTAGTGAGAATAATTTGAAATCATTCAGAGTAAAGGGCTCCACTCGATTTTGCACGGTATTTTCCAAATTTTGAAAAATTATAAACACTAGTTCTGGTGGAGTCCACGATATCTGATCACAGGAATTTTCGTATCAGAATGGAATTTGGTTTTAATGCAGAATATATTGACGTATTATTACACATTCAACATCACCTGTTTCAAGATACATTTTAAAATAAACAGAATATTTTAATGTTCTTTCAAATATTGTTATAAAACTAAAAATGAAATATGCGTTTCCCAAAAAATATTATTTTTATTTTTTCGTCAGAGGAACTCCTGGAGTGGTACTAAAATGATACCACAGGTGGGAACCCAAATTAACTTGTTTTTCATGGAAAATAAAAGCATGAAGATATCCTATTCAAAAATAGGAAACGGCAAAAATGATGATGTAAAAAAAGACCTGTAGTTTTTACAGTGATATTTCGAGTCCCAGCTCATGCTGCAAGTTTCACATTAGCTGGAAATCGCCTATTTTGCGCACTTGTATGACAAATAGTTATTATATGATATCACCTGACAATTAAAGTTCTTTGATAAGATTTTAGACTAAAACTTAAAACTAAAAAAATTCCGATACCTTGTATAGATGATATGTATACATATACGTATACATATAAAGACTCCGCAAATTAGATGCATGAAGAAAGACTAGTTTCAGAGTAAACTCCGAATACGAAGATCTCTCTGAAAGATATTGATTTTAGACTTAAGTGCTGTCAGCGAAGTGTGCTTCTGAGCAAACGTAAGCAGTTACGCAACAACATGGGAAATAATAGCGACATTAAGTAACGTTTTAAGCAACCGCAACGCATTTCGACGCAAAGCCTCTTACGTACGAGAGGAAGTAAATTCTAAGTTCTCTTCCCCTGGTCAATCCCACAAGTATTCAGAGTTGACAAAAACGTTTCAGAAACTTCGCAAAAGCCGCTTAGAATCGTTATGATTGTTTGAAATTTTTTCTTCTGTTGTTTGTAATCAGCCTTCCCTGAAAGAGTTGCAAACTTCCTAAATAAGATAAGGGAATCTCTATTGTTATGATGATTATTAAATCATTATACCATAAATAAGCTTTCCAGGTGGAAATTTATTACTGGCCCCAGTTGTAGCCCATTATTATGACTGTAGTAAGACAGTAGTATAGCATGGTTATTATTAAAGGTTTTTCCTAGTACCGCTACAATTTCAGAGTTCCTACAAAATTCCAATTTGAAAATTCCCTGACTAAGTAATGGCTCGAATCTACTTTGCTGTTTTTTTTTCTTTATTGTAAAATAAACAAGTTATGCAGTTTTTCTGTGTCCGCTCTGTCGTTTTTTGGAACGCGCTAATATTTGAGAAGGGTTTTTTTTTGCAGATGGTTGCTTCCCCTACTGAGTTAAAATCGGCGTTTTTTGGGACGCGCCTTACTTTTGACACGAGCTTTTCTCGAAAATAGTTGCTTATTCTTGGATCTTCTTTTCATGGTTCGAAAGAGCTAAGTAATAGCTCGCAAGTGCTTTCTTGTCGGTAAAAAAAAATCAAATACATTCAAGTTGGACAGTTGTTTGAGTCTCCAGTAAAATTTGAGGTTTTACACTAACGCCCTTATCACCATAGAGTCTGCAAATTTTTATTTATAAATTTATCTTAAACAATTTTAGTGAAAACAGCCAGACTTTACAGCCCAAAATGCTCCTAAAAGGGTGAATTTTCAGGAAAATAGGAGCATAAATACTTTTAAATAAAATTCATGTATAGGTGCCATATAGAATAGTTGACTGTTAAACCTGAAATGATAAATTTTGAATAAAACAGTTAATTTAAAACCAAATAGATTAATTTTTAAGCAAAGAGTTAAATTTTCAACCTATAAAGTTGTATTTTCATCCAAAAAGTTTAATTTCCAACCTACAAAGATGAATCTGTAGCCAAATGGTCGAATTTTTAAACAAAACAAAAATTAAGCTTTAACCAAAAACAGTTGCGTTTTTAACAAATATGATTAGATTTTCAACAAAATGCAAAAATGTTTAAGAAACAAGCCCCTTTTTCAAGAAAATAGTTAAATTTTTAATGAAAAAAAATGAGTTCATAATGAAAAATATAATAGTTGATATTTCAACCAAAAAACATTGTAAATTTAAATAAACAACAATTTGATTCAGCCAAAACATATAAATTCTTAACAAAAAATATAATATTTGATATTTTAACTAAAAGAGATTGTAATATTAAATCAAACACCGTTGAATGCAGCAAAAAAAAATTTATTAAATTAAAAAATTAAATTAAAATTAAATTAAATAAAATTTATTAAATTAAAAATTTATTATTTATTAAATAGATGAATCTTTAACTGAAGCAGATTCGATTTTAACCAGACAGTTGCATTTTAGCCCAAAAATATGAATTTTCATCAGAAACAGACGAATTTTCAACAATACCTTTAAAATTTTGAGCAAAAAAGATTACCGTTTTACAAAATAGTTGAATTTTCTAACAAAATAATCAAACTTCCAATTAATAGCGGAATTTCTAACTGAAAGAAATGAATTCTGAACAAAAAAGAAAATAGTAGACTTTTTAACTAAAAACAATAAACTTTCAACGAAAAATAGTTGGCTTTTATTATTGTGTTCTGTTAATTCAGTTCGCACTTATGCAAAAAATCTAGAAGAAGGAGAAGTTTCTTGAAAACAGCAGAAAAATAGAAATTCTTTAAAAAAAGAGAATATAGGGGATTTAAATTGAAATAAAAAACACTATAATTAAACTAAAAAGACTAATTTTGAACAAATTAGTAGAATCTTTAGCCAAGGAAGATTGAATTTTGAAAAAACGGTTGCATTTTTAACCAAAATATATAAAAGTTCTACGTACGTAGAGTCATTTTTAAACCAAAAAGACAAACTTTTAACAATACTGTTGAATTTTCAAACAAAAAATATGAATTCTCAGCGAAAAATATAATGTTTAATATTTCAACCGAAAAATATATCAATTTTAAATAAAAAACAGGTGACTTCAACCAAAATAGATGTATGTAAAAAAATTTAATTCTCAACTAAACCAGATTAATTTTTAACCAAACAGTTGAATTTTAACAAAAAGATTAAATTTGTAGCAAAGGAGATAAATTTTCAAATCAAAAAACACAAATTGTCAATAAAACAGTTGAATTTTCAACCAAGAAAGATTTTTCACTCAAAAGAGAACAGTGTATTCTTTACAAAACATTTGAATTTTCAAACCGAAAATAAGAAGTTTTAACCAAAGTCAACTAAAAATGATACATTTCAACTAGAAATAAAATAGTTATATTTTCAGTTGAAAAATTAATTTTTAAACAATGAAAAAGTGAATTTTGAACAAAATAGTTAAATCTTAAGCCAATAAAAATAATTCATTAACAGGTCTGGGTTTAAGTGTAACGAAATTTTTGTGCAAATAACCATTTTTTCTACGAATAGCAGAAGCTAAAAAAGAGGATATTTCTACCTACATGTCGGTACAAATAGCCGACTTTTTTCGGTACTTCTAGAGTTAGAAATAGTTGAATTTTCAAATAAAAACGATGAATCCTCAATAAACAGTGGAATAGTTCAATTTTCAATCGGGAAAAATAATTTTCAACCAAAAAATCTGCCTGCATTTTCGATGGATAAAACCGTAACCGTTCGTCAAGGAATGGTGATTAAGAAACTAGTTCTTTCTTTCAGGACCCAAAAAAGGGCGCCAAAGCTGGATTTTATTCGTTCATTTTTTCGACACTTCTCGTGTTTACGGACGAAAGGACAACAAGACAGAAAGACGCCATCGCAAAAACTTGATTTTCGTTTTCAGGGTGTCTCGTGAAGATCCGTTGAAAAACTAATATGTGAAATTTCGACCAAAAAATATTACCTTTTGACCAAATAGTAGAATTTCTAACTAAAATAGATTAATTCTGAACAAAAAATGTAAGGTAGTGTTTATACGTCCGGACAGAAGCCACTCCCCTTCCCTTTTCCAATTCCCCCTTCTTCTTTCCAGATCCGTACGATTAGATTCGGCCGTTTTATAAACTTACATAAATGTATGGACTCTCTGAACGTTTAGGCGTGGCAAAAATATAATAGTGGACAACATTCATGCAGAATTTTATGAACTTCAAATTTAGTTTATCTAAAATTTGCTGATTCATTCAGGTTTTGCCTAACATTCCTTGTCTTTCCCTGGACAGTTTTAAATTCATTGACTCTCCCTGATTTTCCAGAATTTCCTGATCATAGCAATCCTGAATGTCAGCATGGGCTCCAAAAAAGTGACACAAGATACTCACAGTGGCGGTTCAGGGCAGTTGTCAGAAGCTGTTGATCGATGTCTGCAAAGTCAGCGGCACTGAAACAAAAAACCGGGAATGAGCCATCGTGTAAAACAAGGATGATTTCATAAGAGAAATGTTGTTTTAATCCAGGCTAAAAGGAGAGATGGATGGTGAAAATGTTACGTATATCGAGGTAATGAAACATTTAAGTATCCGCATTTGGATATACGGGTGTGCGGATGGCGAATACCCTGTGCATGTTTGATGCCGGAAGTACTTCAGTCTGGGGTACCATCCTCCCCTCGACTGGCTGCCTATATTCTACATTCTACAATCCTACATCCCTAACAACCCCTGCCTCTTCCAACCCCCCAAATCGCCTCTCGCGCCGACACTCGCGCGCTGCGGTTTCCGCAACCTCCGTAGGGTCATTAGCCAACCATTCATTATGCACCTGCGAAGCTGTATTGCGTCAATATCGGGGGCGGTGCAGATTCGGGTGCTCAGGCAGGGTCAGAGGCAGATTGTTGGTCCAATCGATAACAATGCACCGTGTTTACAGACCGGATAATCAACAGACTCAGGATTCTACTCCTCCTACTCACTGGCATCAAAGATCAAGCAAGTGGGAATTAGACTTCGAACCATATAGCTAGCACAGATACGAGATTCCTTCCTGCGCATTATCAATACGTGCACATATTTGCTCGGTCTCCTAAAATCTGATCTTAACTTTGCTTGATGATTAGTATTCTAGGGTAATCGCAAAACTTCATTTTCAAATTTCCTTCACTTTTCCCTGATTTTCCCGCATCAATTTAAACGGATGTCAGATTACTAGTTAAAAAATTCAAATTTATTTATTTCAGCCCAAAAGGATGAGTTTTCCACCATTTCTTTCCCTTTTTCGTGAGTTTCTCCTCTACCTTAACCTTACTATTTATTCACATTCGCTCTAGCCTTCTTACATTCAGTTTCCTATAATTTCCATTCCTCTCATATAACCTTCTCATACACCCTTTCCTTACATCGATTCCCAATCTAAATCTGGCTATTCTGGCACAAATTCTCCTCCCCATGCCTTCTCTAACTACTTAGGTGCTGCTTCCTTTTTTATCATCTTATACCATTTATTATATTTTGATTCCTGAATCATCTTTTATTGTTCTATTATTTGTCTAACTCTATCTTTTAGCCACATGGTTAATTCTATCACCCTCCCTCTGCTTCTTCTACCTCCTGCTAACAAATTTTCACTAAACTAACTTTGCCTCAAGCTTGCATTAAAATTCAACTTTTCTCTATCTAAGTATTTCTTAATCCTGTGATCAAGTCCCTTATCCCTAATGCATCCTCTGCTATTAACACTGTATTATTAACACTGTATTATTATTATACTTTATTAAAGCCCCTCTTATGCCCTTTCTCACCATAAATTTTCCCATCTTGACTCGGTTCAATGAGTTAAACGCCGTCTTTAAATCTACAAACATTGCCATCATTCCCGCTTTCTTCCTTTTGATCCTTTTATGTAACAGATCATCAGAACAAATTTGTTGTCTATCACCCTGACTTCTTTCCTAAAGTCAGCCTGATTCGGTGGCTATATCTTTTTTCCTCTCGATTTCTTTCTTCAGCCACTCCGATAAAACAGTTAAATAAATTTGATGCAATGCTGGCATTATCGTCACTCCCCTTTAATCTTTACCCTCTTCCCCTTTGCCTTTCTTCACTAAGGGTACCACTAATCCTTCTTTCCATAACTCTGACCGCCCTTCTCCTTTTTATACTCTACCGAACATTATCGATGCGCATTCCTTCAGTTCTTTCCCCTCATCTTTCCAGACATCATTTGGAATCTCATATAAACCAGATGCTTTAATCTTTCATTATTTTTAACACCTTGCCTATTTTTTCCCTCAGTAAGTCCTCTTCCTTGTATCTTTTCCCACCATCTTCTCCTCTTTTCTGAACTTTTTTTTACGTCTCCTAGCAAATCCTTGTTCCTACCTCACTTTCTTCTTATCCTTTTTCCTCATCCCATCCACTTCTACCTAATCCTTCACTAACATCTTTTTTCTTTGTGCAATCTGATACTCCTTTTATTTCTCCTATCATTATGTTCATCTCTTAGTTTACATTGCCCTCTCCCATTTTCATATTCTTAACCTTTCCCTTAAACTCTTATTTTCCTTTTATCGATCAATCCCCTTTTCCTGCTTTTTTTAACTTTACTTTCTTCTTTTTATTATAATTATTCGTTTCTGCCTCTAATATCAACCTATCTCCTGTTATCAAATTAAAATCTCCTATTATAAAATTAATCTCCTCATTATTTTGTTCCATCAGTTCTCTTATCTGCTTTGATTTCTCCTGCATATGACCCCTAAATAATATCCGACTTTTAATCTTCTTGTTAAAAAAAAATTTTTGAATCAAAAGGCACAACTTAGGCTATTTTGCATGTTTAGTTTCGAAAATCTTTTTTTTTT